>SNQJ01S0071892.1:8949-29428 GCA_010110895.2 Picea sitchensis | reverse complement strand
TTTTGTGCACTCTCTCATCCCTTCAAAGCTAGTATAGTTGCCACCGCATTCATGGAGACAGTTCAAAAGCTACATGGAAGCCCAAAGATTATTGTAAGTGACAGAGATCCCATCTTCACTGGACATTTTTGGACAAAGATCCCATCTTCTTTGTCTACCCCAATTGATTGTTTCAGGCTGAATGATTTTCTTGTGCCCTCCTGCAATTGAATACCTATGCTTATTGTTCATCCTTTCTATCTGTGAAAAACTTAATTCTCTTTGTGTTTTAAATCATATAGGGACTGTTTTGTTGTCCACTTGAATGACAACTTTATTTACTTTTATTGTTCTGTGTTTGACAATGATTTGAAGTTTCTTTCCAGTGTGATGGTGACGTTTGTTACTGCGTAATGGTCGAAAGTCATTAATTTTAGTACTGCGATTATAACTTTGACTGCAATTTATTATATTTAGTCAGCAATCTCTCCTCCCTAGAATTCAATCCCCCTTAACATTTGTGACAACGTTCTAATAACCAGACCGTGTGTTTCCTTGACTGAGAATGATGACGATATAACGTGTTTGCATTTTTATTTAACTCTGTGTTTTATTACATCCTTTTGATCTGCGTTTTTCTGCGCTTTTAATTGTTTAACTTTATAATTTCTATGTGATTGGGTTGATAAATCTCTGCAACCTTTCATTAATGTTTCCCAGTGTTTAATGGAAAATATCTGCGTCTGATGTTGTCCAACGTTGAGGTGGGGTGACACTCTGCATTTTATTCCAGTGTTGAGAGGTTATCCTCTACGTTTTTATTGTTAGACCACCGCTTCCACCCCTGCTCCTCTGGGATTTTGATCAGCTTGTACCCCATGAATTTATGAGCCAATACCAAGTTCCTATGCAGTGAATCCCCCTTCCTTTTTATCCAATGATCCCATCTATTAACCCAAAATTTTATACTTAACTCAATGGTTCTTTAGAGAGAAAAATTATTATAGTAATATTAATTTGTAGCGATTTTTATTGTGTGGTTGTGCTGACTTATATAGCGACTTCCTTAGGTAGTAAGTTGATAGGTTGTGATGTTAAGGTGCAACGCTTTATTGTTAGCATGACTGTGTTGAGACAGGAAACGATTTCATTGACCGTAATCACATGGATAGAAGTTTAATGTGACAACTTTATCCTTTATTCAGTCTGCGTTTTACATGTACAGGGATAGCGTTAATCCATAGCATTTTGATAGTGATTCATATAGATTTTAATACTTCTGGTTCAATGACTTTATGCAACAATTTTAGTGATAACAAGGTAATTTTAAACATAGATATTTATGTATTATACCTTGAAAGGAAGCCAGTGATTAAACATAATGACCATAAATTTAATTAGCAGTTGGGATGGTAGGCAACGACTTCAGGGATATAGTGACCCTTTTAGAAGTTTTCCTTAATTGATTTGTTATTGACACCTATATGGAAGGATAGTGTGCCTACACTTGTCAGTGTTTTTGGTAGGTGAATATTTGTTGGGTATCCATGTGCAGCCTTTATGTATATCCACGGTTTTAATTACTACCCACATTGATAGCAACTCTGCAATGATATCATTTATGTAGTTATGTCAAGGTTTACTCTCATCAACGTTTTATTTCTTTCCAAGTTAATCTATATCAATGTCTTATTTTCGTAATTATAACAGTTCTGTAAGTAATTATAACAGTCTTATTTCAACGTCTTATTTCAGTAAGTAATTATAATAGTTTTTTTTTTTTTTTTTCCGTCCTGTACTTATTCTTTTTATATAAACTTTAAATGCATGTAGTTTCCTTACTTGCCAATGTAACCCTTATTGGGATCAACTTTTAAAAGGTGTAATGTAATAATTTATTCCACATTCCCTTCTCTTCACTTTTAAAAGTTTAACTTTATGCTTAAAACTAGAATTTTGTTGGAGAGATGTAGATAAGTCTGCACATAAGTTGATAAACATGTTGTGGGCTTGACCTTCAGTTCTTCCATTACTTAAATTTTGGTGAGATTCTAGTTTCCCTTGACCTAGCACTAGTTGCCTAACTCAGTTCTCTTTTTTTTGGTATTTTCTCTATATTTATATAAATGGTTAAGAAATGCCCAATTTTTGCTTTCACTATATAGAGATTAAAATAACAAACCCTTTTACATGAAGTTTATAATTGTTACTCTATTATCTTTGTTTTAATGTGCAGGAGACCCCATTCAGAAAAGGGATGTCTCTTAAGAAAACAAGAACCCGTCATCTAGGGTGAAAATTAGTCAAGGGATGATAGGCATCTTGTGTCTTATCGACCTATTTCTTGGGGGTGAGGTGTAGTCTTCTTGTCGGTTATTTCGGCTCCTAGCGAGTTGGATTTTTCTTGAGTCCTTGGCCTAGATAGTTTATGTGCACCAGGTTTATTGTCATGCCTATGGACTGGGGATGGAATGATTCCTGATGAGGGGATCATGGTGTGCCCTATTGTATAGAGGCGAATGATATCTTGGTCGGAGTCTATGCTTCCTATTGTGGTTGTTGTTGATCATTGCAAGTTATTGTTGGTTCTTGGGTTGCAACACCTTCCTGCATTGGTGGCACACCATAAAGGTCTAGTGACTGGCCATTGAGGCCATGGTTTTAGAATTGTGGAGGTTGTCCCTAGTTTGTAGGCATTGTCATGTTGTGTGTTGGGTGGGTAGTCATTTCTTCTTTTGGTTTACACATGCTTCACCCAGTTGCTCATGGTGCTAGTGTGTGGAGTTGTGTTGTTTGTTGCTTGATATGCATGCTTGTGTTCGTTGGTAGGTTGTGTGGTTCAACTGTTTGTCGTCGTTTCCTTCCTGTCCAAAAAAAAAAAATCACTTTCTGCTTCGCTTGTAGTCGTAATGACAGGGGACTTTACATATGGTATTAGAGCGGGTTCAACCCTGCGACTATGGATCGCCATGCTTTCCACAGAAGTAAACCCTTGAGTAATAACCTAACGTTGTTTAAAATTTAACGTGTCCCTGTGGTGATCATGATTAGAGGACGCCTTAGAGGTTTGTAGTGTGGTGCTGTGAAAGGAGGTGCAACGCCTTCAAAAGTGTCGCATCCTCGGGGTCTAACCTCGGGGAGAGAATAAGCCCTTGGGATGGATTTGAATGTGGTAAGGGATGATGCTAGTATAACAAGGTCCTTCCAGATATTTTCATAGGCCTTGATTCACCATATGCACTGAGATGAGGCCAGGGTGCCTGTACCCCTGAGGATCCACAACATGCCCAACCAATACCATTAGTTTTCACCGTGAACTCGAGAAGGTCAAATTTCCCAAGTTATTTGGTTCCCTGGAAAGCATAGCCTCTGAGGCATGGTGGAAGAGTATGGCAATGTTCTTTGCGCTTCATGAATACACTTCCATCACAAAGTTCCATAAGGCAGTCTTCAACTGAAGGGGAGCGCTCTTCTATGATGGAAGACGCTCATGCCACTTGAACATGGACGTCGAGGACGCATCTTGGGAACTGTTTGACGAACGGTTCCAGAAGAGGTATCTTTCTGAGGAATTCATTTATTATCATCTCAATGCCTTGTGACAGGACGGTCGTACAGTGCCCTAGTATGAGACCCGTTTTGGAGCTGTTTTGGTATGCTTCGCACCAATTATAGAGAACTTACGGTCAACCAGTTTATGTTGGCCTTAGTGTTAGGATTTATCTTCTACTTTAGGTAACAGGATTAATGGACTGAATAAGGTATGTTAGATTGTGGGGAGCCACCTTTATAGTGCGACTTCCCAGTGAAGAGGACTAAAGCATCTGGATCAGTCAGGCCCACTCCTATGGGAGATTTTGGTAAGGCCCATCGGATTAATGCAGTGGTGAATAACCACCAAGAAGAGCACCAGTCGACTGTTCTCAAGACATCAGGTATCGTCACTGACCAGACCCTTATAATTTGATAGATCCAAGTGCTACTGAAGGTTACAGGCTATAGCCTTAACCTGAGAGAGTTTTGTATCTAGGTCCAACCTGTACGTCACAATCTTAGGATCTTATGGCATTGTGATCGGTATGGACTAGTCAGAATTAGGAGCTGGCGATACTCAACTGTAAGATGAAACGGTTGAGCTTGGTCGATGATGAGGGTCAGAGATGTGTGATTGTATTCAGAACCAGGGAGTTTTCACTGAGGTTCATCTCTTCCTCACAGTTACGGAAGAGCTACACAAGGGATGTAAGATTTATGTGATCCATGCATTCTACGAGAAGGGAGCAATGAAAGTTTTACGACACCTTCCAGTGGTGAGAGAGTTGCAGACATCTTCCCTGAGGAAATTACTTGGGATGCCTCCAAAGAGGGAATTGAAATTTACCATAGACCTAAAACTGGGGATTGAACCGATAGAAATAATGCCTTATCGGATGTCGACTCCAAATTTAAAAGAGTTGAAAATGGAACTGAAGGAGTTGTTGGACCTAGGAATTATACATCAAAATGTGTCACTATGTTACTGTTGATCCCTCGAGAAGGAATAATTGCATGCAGTGATTCAACGTGTGACTCATATATATCCAGAATTGATCATGTGCTTACCTTGATAATGATGTTGATTGTTGTAATTGATGACAAAATTTTAACATCTTTCTCGTTCATCGAAATTGTTGATGTATAACTGATGGGTTGATTGATTAGAATGAATGTGGACAATTCACCATTGTGATGTATGTCTAGTTGAGTATTTAAACTCCTTGCGTGCACTAAGTTTTTAATGTAGTGTTGATGGTTTTAGATTTTGGTCTTTTGCGCAAAATGAAAGTCTATTCTAACGAGTGATTGCACTTGGTATCGAGATTCATGCCATGAATAATTGTTGATTCTTTGTGCCTTGAATGTAGGGGGGGGGTCTCTGATGTGTCACATGATTGACTATGCGCGTGCCACGTTTAGATTGATGTTTCAATATCTTACATAGCAAAAAAAAATAAAAAAAATGTGTGACCTTTTGTATGTCATTTGTTGTCGCAACATCGGGGTCATTACATATTGGCTACGGATACTGATTCTTGATCGTTGCCTTGTTCAATTGAAAATAGTCATTGCAGAGTCTCCACGACCCATCCTTCTTTCATATGAAGATAATAGGCGCACCCCACGGTGATGTTGTTTTTATTCATATAAGATATGATTGATATATTATTACAATGATGAGTGTTCCATATATAGGGAAAATAAGGTGACCATCCATGAAAGGATGCATCCCTTGAATAATCAATAACTATTTATTATTATCATTTACTTATTATATACTATATTTAATAATCAATANTTTACTTATTATATACTATATTTAATAATCAATAATTATATTATTAATTATTATCTTTAGAGAATGTTTTCCTGATGTTGTCCAAACATCAACACTCCCTCTCAATGAGGGAGACATTCTACAACATGCCACGTTTATCTTTGAATTATACAAACTTCACCCTAGACTCATGACACTTGTTTGTCAATCTTGAGAGACATCTCTCTCCCACCTTAACAGAGGAGAAACTCCTTCTACGACTCTCCCTCTAAGCCAATTAGCTCTCTCTAAGATTAGGCTCACATAGGGTATGTAGGTAATAGAATATAACATCTTGAGTCTTTATCATTCCTTTTCAAATCATCATTACTAGGACAAATACCACACCAGGATATTTCACCACAGGCACACACTTATGAGTGAATGTCAGCATGGTGCTAACTAACACATGGAAAGCACTTCAAGTGCCTCGAGTACATATAATTGTTCCTTGTCATGATCAAGGAAGGACTGCGTCTGGGCCCATTTACCACAAGTGCACCTTTATGATAAATGTATCCTATCTCCCTTGGTTTGCAGCCCAATCTAGGAGAAGTTTTGCCTCATGCTGAAATATCAACACTCCCTCTTAGATACGGATGTATATTTCCATAGTAGTACACAACTACTATCCATAGACACGCAGTCTACACCAGTGGTACAAAAACACCATAGTAGTAAAATATTTGCCACATGGCACTCCCATGTGGATTTCTAGAGGATACTCCCTCTAGGAACACTTCTAGAGGCTAGTCCCTCTAGGACATTGGGATATAAACCCAAATTCACTTATCCCTTCTCAAATAAGTATCCTTTCATATCAACTCAACTCAATTCACAGAGGAGTACGGTCTGGAGAAATTTTGTCACACATGGCACTCCATGTGGAATTCTAGAGGCTACACCCTCTAGAAACACCAGGGTCCTCATGGGATGTGTGCTCATGTTTTCTCCACAAGGGATGTTGGGTTATAATCCCAACCAAATTTATCCCTTCTCGGATAAGTTCCCCACTTATCCCTTCTTGGATAGGTTTCCTCCCAGATCAAATCAACTCAATTCATAGAGGAGTATGATCTGGAGAAAGTTTGTCACACATGGAACTCCATGTAGACTTCTAAAGGATACACCCTCTAGAAACACTAGGGTCAACTCCCATAGTGTGAGACGTTAAGGGTCAACTCCCTTGACATGTCCTCATGTGCTCTCCACATGGGACGTTGGGCTATAAGTACAAACACACTTATCCCTTCTCGGGTAAGTGTCATCATAGATAAACTCAACTTAGTCACAAAGGAGTATGATCTAGAGAATGTCTCAGGAAGTTGTAAACGTCAACAATCCCTCTCAGCAAGGGAGGCATTCTCTGCCACACCAAGTCTGTCACATAAGTACTTGAACTTCTCCCTAGTTTGGTAAGAACATCAACAATCTGCTCATTTGTAAGAAGTTACTGCACCAATACTTCCTTCCTCTGCATCAGGCCTCAGATGTAATAGTACTTGATCTCAATGTGGTTCAATTTTTCATGAAACACTGGATTATCAAATATCTTCACAAAACTTTGGTTACCATAATGAATAATGGTGGAATCGAGCACATGTTCGGATAAATCTGCAAGGAACTTGTGAATCCACACTACTTCATGGTATGTCATACTTAATGCAATGTACTATGCCTCTGTTGTGCTCAAATCCACAAAAGTTAATTTCTTTCTACACCGGGAAACCATGGAATATCCCAAAGTGAAGCAACACCTGAAGTTTCTCTTTCTGACCACTGTGCTCCCTACCCAATCAGAGTCAATATATTCCATCCATATTATATCAATACTATAATTATCTCAAACTATTTCCAAATGTGCCTCGCAAGTATCTCAACACATGCTTCACAACAATCTAGTGTGTCTATCTTAGATGACTTATAAACTGGCTAACTGCACTCAATACATAGCAGATATTTGGTCTTTTGTTAACCAGATACATAAATTATCCAATCAACTTTCTATACAGAGTCAGATCAATTTCTTCATAATCGGAAGAAGACACACTTAGTTTCCTCAGATTCATCATCATTGGTGTAGCCACGGGGTTCAAGTTCAATATCTCAATCTTCTTAAATATCTCAACTATGTACTTCCCCTGACTCAGGTAGATCTCACCAATTATCTACCACACCTCTAGTCCCAAGAAGAAGTGCATCATAACAAGGTCCTTCATCTCAAACTTAGAGGCCAATGGATACTTGCATTCAACAATAAGGCTCTTTGTATCGGTGAGGAATAAATCATCAACGTAGAGGACCAAAATTAGAGACTCACCATTAATAGTATTGTAGTAAAGGCCAGAATTGACAACTCTTTTGTTGAATCCCAAAAATCATCTGGTGTCTATTAATCATTGCATACCAAGCTCAAGGTGGTTTCTTGATTCCATACAAGGACATCTTCAACCTGCACACATGAGACTCCTTCTCGTGTATCACGAAACCATCAGGTTGCTCAATGTATACTTCTTCCTCAATCTCTCCATTGAGAAAGGTTATCTTTACATCCATCTGATGTACTCTCTAACCCATGGATGTTGCAAGGGAAATAATCATCTGGATATAAGTGTATCGAGTAACAAGATAAAATTTCTTCTCATAATCTATTCCCTCCACCTGAGAGAATCTGCTAGCAACAAATCTCATTTTGTGCCTCTCGATGCTCCTGTCAACTATGTGTTTGATATTGTATATCCATTTAGAATTTACTGCAAACTTTCCCTCAGGTCTCAGAACAATATCCCACACATCATTCTTCATGATGGACTGATACTCCTCCATCATGGCATCTCTCCATACTGGATGACTAGTTGCCTCCTCATAATAGGAAGGTTTAGAATCAATAATGTTGCTCATAGATGTGACATAACATGAATATCTCTGAGGTATCTCGATTTCTCGGAAGGTACCAATATTTGAAGTATTTACATTTGACAACGATGGATTATTGAGGTTTAAAAATTAGATTGATGTACCTTTGAACGACGAGTTGAGAAGTTTGATCCTAAACGAGGCTAACAGAGCAGTGTACATGGATCACCCAGGTGTATCGAAGATGAGGGAAGACCTTAAACCCTTAGTTCCTCTGGAAAGGAATGAAGATAGACTTGGTCAACTACGTGGTCAGATATCTAGGATGTTAGCAGATGAAGGCTGAACATAGACATCCAATAGGATTACTACAACCAAACGTTATTCCAGAATCGAAATGGGAGGTCAACTCAATGGATTTCATTGTTGGATTTCCACTGATGATGAGGAGACATGAATTGATTTTGTGGTAGTCGACACTCTGACGAAGAGTTCTCATTTATTCCCGTGTGTACAATGTATCAGGCATCGGACATAGCTAGAGTTTACTCATCAATATTATGAGGGCATGGCATGCCTAAGAGGATTACATCCGATCAAGGATCAATGTTTACTGGACGATTCTGGACTATTTTCCAAGAGGCATTGGGAACCCAACTTAACTTTAGTACTACATATCACCTAGAGACATACAAGTAGACAAACAAACAAACCAATTCTTGGAGGACGTGTTGCACATATACGTTATGGACCAACCAAAGTGTTGGGAGGAATTCTTTCCACTAGTAGAATTCACACATAACAACTAGTCATCAAAGCACCATTAAGATGGAGTCTTTCGATTTCCTTTATGGGATACCATGTCAAATTCCCTTGAGTTGGATCAGCTTGAGGATAGGGTCCCGGTGGGACCAGAAGCGATCCAAGAAATGGAGGATTATATGCAAACTAAGGCAAAGGATCAAGGAAGCACATGATCGACAGAAGAGTTGTGTTGATGCGCATCGTGTCGACCATAGTTTCGATGCAAGGATCGAGTATTCTTCTGGGTGAAACTGCATAAGAGTTTGATAAATTTTGGATAGGGTGCCAAACTATCTCCTAGGTTCATGGCATCCTACATGATTGTGGAAAAGAGAGGCCTGTGGCCGATTTACTAGCCTTTCCTAATTCTTGAGGCGTATGCACTATGTTTATCATGTATCTATTTGAGACATTATAAGTGACCCTACACGTGTTTTGAGTTGAGTGCCTTGCAAATATTGGATGAGGGTGTTCTCACGACTGATTCGATCCACATCCTATATCATCACATTTGACATTTACGACATTGAACAGTAGATTAGGTCAAGGTCTACTAGGACAACTATAGTCCACACTCAGTGACCTGGGAGGACGCATATGATATGTGCCAGTAGTTTCCAATTTTTTTTGATAGATAGACTTTGATACTGTGGCACACATTATTTTGGCACTTATATACTGTGAAACTTCGGGATGAAATTTAGACCAGGAGGGGGTGTATTTAACATCCCATTTTTTGCACGCACTGAGCGAACTTATCCTTGAGGATACTTGCTTGCAAGTGATCCATATTATTATACTATTGGTCATTTGATTATGATTATAAGGAATTATGGATATGATCATATGTTATTTTGTGTATTTACATAGACAGGTGCTATTGACTTGATTCTTCTAAGTGTGAAGGAATTTGGACCTCGAGGATGCAGAGGCATCGATGAAAACCCTTGGACTATGGATCGAGTTAGGGAGTGAACTATTGGGTTTTTTTTATTGTTGATATGACATATGCACATCTGATTAGATGTTATGATGATTGATATTATTTCTCACATGATTCATTGATGATGCAGGATGACGAGAACTTGCCAACTAGAATCACATATGGAGTAGAGGCATCATGCATGACTACCAGAGATGTTGAGGGAGAGGTGTGGAGAGCATCCCTTCCAAAACCTACTAGAACTCTTGCCATGGCTTGAACTCTAGGTTAACGATTATCTAGTTCGAGAAGACCCATGATGTTGTGAGAGCAGACTATGACAGTTTCTCACAATGATTCTAAGGGGCGTGCAATAAGGAAAGGGCCTTATTCCTTAGAGGCCCTTAGTCTCCCAGAAGATCACCTGAAGGAGTATTGACTCCAGGGTTTTTTTTATTTCTACCAAGTCATTCAGGAGGTGAGTGGCACCCTTGGAGCACGTAGTGTGTCCTGAAGGGCACGTCATGCAAGAAAAATGGAAAGAGGCGAGTGGCACCCTTGGAGCACGTAGTGCGTCCTGAAGGGGATGTTGCACAAGGGAAACAAAATGAGGCGAGTGGAACCCTTGGAGAACGTAGTGTGTCCTGAAGGGCATGCCCCATTGTTAACTAATAAGTGAATAAACCTAGATGGCCTTAGAACGAACAATGTGATAAGAAATATTTAAAAATAATTTCACTAATAAAATGTCGTCGAGCCTAGGAAATTAAAATCTAGGTCTAAGTGATACTTGTGGTAAAAAAACAATAATAATCATCATTATACATGTGACGAAAAGGGGGTAAGAAATTTGATTAATTTATTAAAATCAAATTATATTGAGGGATTAAAATTTTGAAAGGGAATTGATTGTTTTTCTACTTATGCTCATTAAAATTTATTAATTAAAAGGAAGGAGGGGTAAAAAGGTAATTTTCTACACTTGCTAATTTGAATTTTAGATAAAAATGGAAAAGAGGGAAACTTAAAAAGAATTAGGAAACTAAGGGAGAAAGGGAGAAACATAAAGAAAAAGGGAAACATAAGGAAAAAGTAGAATGACTAACTTAGTAAGTAATATTTCCTTTAAGAACTTTCTAAATTGAACTCAACTACGAATTTAGTAAGGGAGTAAGTCATTAAAATGGGTAAGGGAATATGGGGACACCTAGGAGCGATTCTAGGAATTCTTTTAGGTGGGTGAGGGAAATAGGAGTAATTAAATAATTAATGAAATTAATTTCTTTTGCAACGAAGGGGATGGGTGACATGTGTACGGGGGAGGATTTTTATGAATTAATTAATGAATATTAAATTAAATGGGAAATTGGGAAAGAAATCCCTTAGAAACCATATATAAAGAATGGAGGAGGAGGAGTATGGATCTCTTCTGGGATGCGTAACATTACGCTGTAGAATTTTTGGCTTGAATGACTTATCTTGTGGGAGTTTGGATACCCAGCTCAGTGACGAGTGGTAGCTCAGCGTTGCAAGGCAAGTTGGGAGCTAGTTGTTCTTGTTTTAGTGTGCATGGTCCCTTTGTGGCTCAGGGGGCTAAAGGGGAAGAAGAGTACCCCTAGAATTGGTTGGGAGGTACCGGTGAAGTCATATCAGTCAGCAAGTGGGAGCGGGACGAAGCATGTGGGACAACGACTTGGAGCGGTCGACTTGGGATATGGTTCACAAGATTTTATTTTGAATGGTAGAGTAATATTGATCTCACGCCTTCATTTATGTACTTTTATTGTGCAAAGAAAAGTGTTTTACTTAGCGATTTTAATGGAGAACTTAAAATCATCATAGCTTTATGCTCGTTGCATCGATTTGATCTCCTTGGTCACTGATCCTTGATTGTTGTGATTGTTATGTTGTTTTATTGACTATTGAAGAGTTTTTTATTTAAATTTCTCCCTCATCCCTCAACCATCAGTCCACGCCTAAGAAGTCAGCCAAGAGTCGAATCAACAGTCATCACTTCGATGCATAGAGACCTACAGATTCTAATGCCCTGCTTTTCTATGCCTTCTTGGTTATTAAAAATTCCAAACGAGAATATATCACATAACCTTCCTGGTAAGTTGCATCAATTGCTTACATTCTTCAATTTTCACAATGACAAGCAAACTGAAAACTTCAACTCAACGACATGATCTTCCATTCCTTATAGACAACAATATACATCTCCAAATCCAAAGACATTGTTATTTTAAATATTCCCACACATCTGCAACTCAGTCGGAAGGCCTTGGATTGGAGACTCTTAACATATATTACAATTTAAATTCATCAGTATGAACCTCCAATTGACCAATCATGGTTGTCTTCATGATGATTTTGATTTCTATGAAGTTGCAAAAGAATTTACAATTGACGAATCGATTGAACTTGGTGATCATGATATCGTAGAAGCACCTCAAATTAGTTCAGGAGGTCTCATTATAGAGAACTCAAACACCCAAAGATTACCTCACTGTCCAAAAGAAGATGACGATTTGCATGTTTCTAAAGCCCCTACATCATATATTCTTACTTCACAAGAAGAAGAAGATCCAGGTGATCATAAAATATTGGTAGAAGAGACGAAGGTGACCTCGACTTTATCCTAGAATCCACAAGATCAGCAAAAACAATAGTCTCCTTTTGTCAAGATGTGCTCAGATCCACATCTAAAAGAAAAAGAAGTGGGGAAAAAGATGGCAGAAGACATTGAGTATCCAACAACTGTGTTGGTTTTTCTTATTTTTCATATTTACCTGGGCCCTCCCATGAGGGAGTCAGCCCAATCCTTCTCTGATACCATGTTTTTGTTATTCATATAAGATATGATTGATATATTATTAAAATGATGAGTGTTCCATATATAGGGAACATAAGGTGACCATCCATGAAAGGATGCGTCCCTTGAATANAAGGTGACCATCCATGAAAGGATGCGTCCCTTGAATAATCAATAACTATTTATTATTATCATTTACTTATTATATAATATATTTAATAATCAATAATTATATTATTAATTATTATCTTTAGAGAATGTCTTCCCGATGTTGTCCAAACATCAATAAGTTACACACTCAGACGATCAAGGATCATGATGAGCACTTGCACTTGGTACTACAGTTTCTGTGAGAGAACAAATTGTATGGGAAATTGTCTAAATGCTCGTTTTATCAATCAGAGATTCACTAGTTAGGGCATGTCATCTCCGACGAAGGTATTGTCATGGATCCAGCAAAGGTTAAGGCTATTATGGAATGGACTATGCCGACGAATGTCTTGGAAGTGCGTAGCTTCATGGGTTTAGCAGGATACTATTGACGGTTCATCGGGGGATTTTCGAAGATAGCAAATTTGATCACGGAATTGCAGAAGAAGAACAAGAAGTTTATTGGGACCAAGAGATGCAAAAAAGACTTTCATATTCTCAAAGAGTTGTTAACAATAGTACCGATACTAAGGGTCCCCAACATGGATGCAGACTTCTTGGTGTGCAGTGATGCATCAAAGGAAGGCTTAGGCAGAGTCTTGATGCAAGATGATCGAGTGATCGCTTACATCTATAGTAAGTTGAGAAGGCATTAAAAGAACTATGTGATGCATAATTTGGAGTTGTTAGCCATTGTTTATGTCTTGAAGGTTTAGAGACACTACCTTATTGGATGGAAATTTGAACTAAAAAGAGACCACTGTGGACTACAACACATCTTTACGCAAAGCGACCTGATTGGGCGACAACGAAATTGGTCAAAAATTCTTAGCGAGTACGACTTTGAGATTACTTACATAAATAGAACAATGAACATCGTGGCTGATGCATTGAGTCAGGGACCACGCATATTTTCGGTGTTGCCTCTTCAGACAAATCTACGTGAAAAGATTCTAACTTTACACAGTGATGATGAATGGTACAAAGAGGTCAAGGATTTTATTGGACAAAACACAATGATGGTACCAAGATTTGAAGTATTTACGTTTGACAACGATGGATTATTGAGGTTTAAAAATCAGATTGACGTACCTATGAATGATGAGTTGATAATTTTGATCCCAAACAAGGATAAAAGAGAAGTGCACATGGCTCACCCGGGAGTCGTGAAGATGAGGGAAGACCTTAAACCCTTAGTTCCTCTGGAAAGGAATGAAGGAAGACTTAGTCAACTACGTGGTTAGATATCTAGGATGTCAGTAGGTGAAGGCTAAACATAGACATCCAACAGGATTACTACAACCACATGTTATTCCAGAATTGAAATGGGAGGTCAATTCGATGGATTTCATTGTTGGATTTCCACTGACGATGAGGAGACACGACTCGATTTTGTGGTATTCAACACTCTGACGAAGAGTGCTCATTTATTCCCATGCATATGATGTATCAGGCATCAGACATAGCTAGAGTTTACTCAGCAAGATTGTGAGGGAATGGCGTGCCTAAGAGGATTACATCCAATCAAGGATCGGTGTTTACTGGACGATTCTGGACTAGTTTCCAAGAGGCATTGAAAACCCAACTTAACTTTAGTACTACATATCACCTAGAGACATATGGGTAGATGAACGAACAAACCAATTCTTGGAGGAAGTGTTTCACATGTACGTGATGGACCAACCGAAGCATTGGGAGGAATTATTTCTACTGGTAGAATTCACACATAACAACTACTCATCAAAGCACCATTAAGATGGTTCTTTTCGAGTTCCTTTATGAGAGACTGTGTCGAACACCCTTGATTTGGATCAACTTGAGGATAGGGTCCTGGTGGGACCGGAAGTGATCCAAGAAATGGAGGATTAAATGCAAACTAAGGAAAAGGATCAAGGAAGCAGAGGATCGACAGAAGAGTTGTGTTGATGTGCATTGTGTCGATGATAGTTTTGAAGTAAGGATTGAGTATTCTTGCGGGTGAAACTGCATAAGAGTTCAATCAAGTTTGGATAGGGTGCTAAACTATCTCCTAGGCTCGTGGAATCCTGTGAGATTGTGGAAAAGAGAGGCTCGTGGCCTATTTAGTAGTCTTTCCTGATTATTGAGGTGTATGCACTATGTTTATCATGTATCTATTTGAGACATTATAAGTGACCCTACATGTGTTTTGACTTGAGTACCTTGCAGGTATCAGATGAGGTTGAACTCATGGTTGAGTCGATCTGCATCCTAGATCATCGCATTCGACAACTATGGCATCGAAAAGTAGATCAGTTCAAGGTATACTAGGACAATTATAGTCTACACTTGGTGACCTGGGAGGATGCATATGATATGTGTCAGCAATTTCCATTTTTGTTTGATACATAGAATTTGATACTGTGGTACACATTATTTCATCACTTATATACTGTGAAACTTCAGAACGAAGTTTAGACCAAGAGGGGGTGTATGTAACATCCCATTTTTTGCACACACTGAGTGAAATTATCCTTGAGGACACTTGCTTCCAAGTGATCAAATTATTATACTATTGGTCGTTTGATTATGATTATGAGGCATTATGGATATGATCAGATGTTATTTTGTGTGTTTACATAGACATGTTCTATTGGCTTGATTCTCTTGAGTGTTAAGGACTTTGGACCTCGAGGATGCAGATGCATTGATGAAACCCCTTGGACTCCGGATCAAGTTAGGGAGTGGAATATTGGGTTTTTATTATTGTTGATATGACATATGCACATATGATTAGATGTTATGATGATTGATCTTATTTATGACATGATTCATTGATGATGTAGGCTGACAATATCTTGCTGACCAGACTCACATGTGGATTATAGGGGTCACGCACAAATACCAGAGACATTGAGGGAGAGGTGTGGAGAGAATCCCTACCACAACCTACTAGCACTCTCGTCGTGGCTCGAACTGTAGGTTAATGATTATCTAGTTCGAGAATACCCACGATGTCGTGAGGGAAGACTGCGATAGTTTCTCATGATGATTCTAAGGGGAACACAATAAGGTAGAGGCCTTATTCCTTAGAGGCCCTTAGTCTCCCAAAATATCACCTAGAGGAGTATTGACTCCAGGGGTTTTTGATTTCTACCAAGTCAGTCAAGAGGCGAGTGGCACCCTTGGAGCATGTAGTGTGTCTTGAAGGGCACGTCATGAAAGAAAAATGGAAAGAGGCAAGTGGCACCCTTGGAGCCCGTGGTGCGTTCTGAAGGGTATGTCTCGCAAGAAAAATGGAAAGACGTGAGTTGCACCCTTGGAGCATGTAGTGCATCCTGAAGGGCATGTCGCACAAGGGAAACAAAATGAGGCGAGTGGAACCCTTGGAGCACCTAGTGCGTCCTGAAGGGCACGTCGCATTGTTAACTAATAAGTGAATAAACCTAGATGGCCTTAGAATGAATAATATGATAATAAATATTTAAAAATAATTTCCCTAATAAAATGTCATCAAGCCTAGGAAATTAAAATCTAGGTCTAAGTGATACTTGTGGTAAAATAATAATAATCATCATCATTAAACATGTGACGGAAAGGAGGTAAGAAATTCAATTAATTTAATAAAATCAAATTGTATTGAGGGATTAAAATTTTGAAATGGAATTGATTGTTTTTCTACTTATGCTCATTAAAATTTATTAATTAAAAGGAAGGAGGGGTAAAAAGGTAATTTTCTACACTTGCTAATTTGAGTTTTAGGTAAAAAGGGAAAATAAGGAAACTTAAAAAGAATTAGGAAACTAAGGGAAAAAGGGGGAAACATAAAGAAAAAAGGAAACATAAAGAAAAGCAGAATGACTAACTTAGTAAGGAGTCTTTCCTTTAAGAACTTTCTAAATTGAACTCAACTAGGAATTTAGTAAGGGAGTAAGTCTTTAAAATGGGTAAGGGAATATGGGGACACCTAGGAGCGATTATAGGAATTCTTTTAGGTGGGTGAGGGAAATAGGAGTAATTAAATAATTAATGAAATTAATTTCTTGTGCAACGAAGGGGATGGGTGACATGTGTATGGGGGAGGATTTTTCTGAATTAATTAATGAATATTAAATTAAATGGGAAATTGGGAAATAAATCACTTAGAAGCTCTATATAAAGGATGGAGGAGGAGGAGTATGGATCTCTTCTGGGATGTGTAATGTTATGCTACATAATTTTTTACTTGAATGACTTATCTTGTGGGAGTTGGTATACCCAGCTCAGTGACGAGTGGTAGCTCGACCTTGCGAGACGAGCTGGGAGCTAGTTGTTCTTGGTTTAGTGTCTGTGACCCATTTTCATCTCGGGGGGCTAAGGGGGAAGAAGAGTACCCCTAGCGTTGGCTGGGAGGTACCAATGAATTCACAACGGTCGAAAAGTGGGAGCAGGATGAAGTGCGTGGGACAACGACTCAAAGCGGTTGACTTGGGATATGGTATGTTAGATTTTATTTTGAATGGTAGAGTAATATTGATCTTGCGTCTTCATTACTGTACTTTTATTGTGCAAATACAAGTGTTTTACTTAGCATTTTTAATGGAGAACTTAAAATCATCACATTTTTATGCTCGCGCATCATCACATCACATCTTTACGTTTCTCCTTGGCCACCGATCCTTGATTGTTGTGAATGTTATGTTGTTTTATTGATTATTGAAAATTGTGTGCTTTAACTTTCGTCCTCATCCCTAAACCATCAATCCACACATGAGCAGTCGGCTAGGATCCAAATTGACGGTCGTCACTTCAGTGCATAGTGACCTATAGATTCTAATGTCATGCTTCTATGTGCGAGGATGATGAGCGAAGTATTTTTTTTTTAGCTATCTACCCATGTTTATTGTTTCGGGTTGAATGATTGTCTTGCACCCTATTGTGATTGAATACCTCTTCTTATTGTTCATCCTTTCTCTCTATGAACAACTTAATGCTCTCTTATTTTTAAATCATTTAGGGACTGTGTTGTTTTCCACTTGAATGAAATCGTCAATTATTTTTATTGCTCTACGTTTGACATCGATTTGAAGTTGCTTTAAGGTGTGATGGTGACGTTTGTTACTGTGTAATGGTTAAAAGTCATTAATTTTGTTACTAGGATTATAACTTTGACTGCAATTTATTATATTTGGTCAGCAATCCCTTCTCTGTAGAATTCAATCCCCCTTAACATTTGTGACAATGTTCTAATAACCAGAGTGTGTGTTTCCTTGACTAAGAATGATGATGATATACCTTGTCTGTGTTTTTATTTAACTATGTGTTTTATTACATCCTTTTTCTCTGCATTCTTCTATGCTTTTAATTTTTTAACCTTGGAATTTATTTGTGATTGGGTTGATAAATCTCTGCAACCTTTCATTAACTTTTCCTAGTGTTTAATGGAAAATCTCTACGTCTAATGTTGTCCAGCGTTGAGGTGGGGTGACACTCTGTGTTTTATTCCAGCGTTGAGAGGTTATCCTCTGCGTTTTTATTGTTAGACCACCGCTTCCACCCCCACTCCTTTGGGATTTTGATTAGCTTGCACCCCATGAATTTCTAAGCCAATACCATGTTCCTATGCAGTTAATCCCCCTTCCTTTTTACTTAGTGATCCCATCTATTAACCCAACATTTTATACTTAACTTGACGGTTCTTTAGACAGAAAATTTATTATAGTAATCTTAATTTGCAACGATTTTTATTGGATGGTTGCGTTGACTTATATGGCAACTTACTTAGGAAGTAAGTTTATAGGTCATGATGTTAAGGTGAAACACTTTATTGTTAGCGTGACTGCATTGAGCCAGGCAGTGATTTCATTGACCATAATCATGTGGATAGAAGTTTAATGTGACGGCTTTATCCTTTATTCAGTTTGTGTTTTACATGTACATGGATAACGTTAATCCTTAGCATTTTGATAGAGATTCATATAGCTTTTAATACTTTTGGGTCAACGACTTTATGCAATGATTTTAGTGATAGCAAGGTAATTTTACACAAAGATATTTATGTATTATACCTTGAAAGGCGGCCAATGATTACACAGAACGACCGTGAATTTAATTAGCAGTTGGGATGGTAGGCAACGACTTCAGGGATACAGTGACCCTTTTAGCATTCTGCCTTAATTTCTTTGTTATTGACGGCTATATGGAATGAAAACGTTCCTGCACTTGTCAGTGTTTTTGGTAGGTGAATATTCATTGGGTATCCACTTGCAACCTTTATGTATATCCATGGTTTTAATTACTACCCACGTTGAAAGCAACTCTGCAATGATATCATTTATGTAGTTATGTCAAGGTTTACTCTCATCAATGTTTAATTTCTTTCCAAGTTTTAAACTCTACCAAGTTAATCTATATCAACATCTTATTTCAGTAATTATAACATGTCTGTAAGTAATTATAACAGTCTTATTTCAATGTATTATTTCAGTAAGTAATTATAACATTCTTATCAATGTCTTATTTCAGTAATTATAATAGTTATAACAGTACTATAAGTAATAACAGTTTTTTTTTTTTCAGTCCTATACTTATTCTTTTTATATAAACATTAAATGTGTGTAGTTTCCTTACTTTCCAATGTAACCCCTTATTGGGATAAAATTTTAAAAGGTGCAATGTGATAATTTATTCCTCATTCCCTTCTCTTCACTTTTAAAAGTTTAAATTTATGCTTAAAACTAGAATTTCATTGGAGAGATGTAGATAAGTTTGCACATAAGTTGATAAATATTTTGTGGGCTTGACCTTGAGTTCTTCCATTACTTAAAGTTTGGTGAGATTCCAGTTTCCCTTGACCTAGCACTTGTTTCCTAACTCGGTTCTTTTTTTTTATCTTTTTTTTTTTATTATTTATATAAATGGTTAAGAAACGCCCGATTTTTTCTTTCACCATATAGAGATTAAAATAGAAAACCCTTGTACATGAAGTTTATAATTATTACTCTATTATCTATGTTTTAACGTGCAGGATACCCCGTTGAGAAAAACAAAGTCTCTTAAGAAAGAAAGAACCCATCGTCTAGGGCGCAACTTAGTTAAGGGATGATAGGCATCTTGCGTCTTGTTGACCTGTTGCTTGGGGGCGGGGTGTAGTCTTCTTGTCAGTTATTTTGGCTCCTAGTGAGTTGGAATTTTCTTGAGTCCTTGGCCCAAATAGGTTATGTGCACCAGGGTTATTGTCGTGTCTATCACTTGGGGACGACATGATTCCCGATGAGGGGATCATGGCATGCCCTATTGGATAGAAGTGAATGATATCTTGGTCGAAGTCTGTTCTTCCTGTTGTGGGTGTCTTTTATCATTGTAAGTTGTTGTTGGTGCTTGGGTTGCAATGCCTTCCTGCATCGGTGGCGCACCATAGAGGTCTAGTGACTGGTCTTCAAGGTCATGGTGTCAAAATTGTAGAGGTTGTCCCTAGCTTGTAGGTGTTGTCATGTTGTGTGTCGGGTGGGTATTCATTCCTTCTTTTGATTTACGCATGTTTCTCCTAGTTTCTTGTGGTGCTAGTGTGTGGAGTCATGTTGTCTATTTCTTGATCTATGTTCTTGTGTTTGTTGTCAGGTTGTGTGGTTCAACTAGTTGTCATTGTTTCCTTCCTACCCCC
>SNQJ01S0071891.1:38176-53208 GCA_010110895.2 Picea sitchensis | reverse complement strand
CATGATAGTTAGAGAAAAAAATTAAAGCCATTCTCTCCCATCTCAGGGAACCATATCATAGAAACAAAGGGTCCGTCTCGCCCATATTAGAGAAACAAAGAGTCATGCCGCCCATTCTAAGACTAGGCACATAGCAACTAACCCTGACCGCCCATTCCAAGACTCACAGATCAACTCACAGATTTGGACAACAACATAGGAGGAGACCTATTCCGCCAAACCTGAAATCATATCTCCGAAATCGGTAATGGATCTCCAATATCTTCCTCTTAATGTATTTTACAGTAGATTTGTAAACTTGATTCTCTTCATATCAACTATATTTTGAAAATTTTGAAACTTCACTTTTGGTCAATTTGTGCGGGAGGGGGATTTTATTTCCTCGACATGTTCAATTTGTGCGGGAGGGGGATTTTGATTCCCTTGGCATGGAAATTTTGTCCAACCACATGAAAAAGTTTGAAATAAAGGCTAAAATACCACTCAATGTTAGTTTTCCTACCCAAATTTCTAATTATGTGCCTGAGAGACGGAGGACGAGGGTGCAGAGAGATCTATGTGGTGAAGAACGAAGAGACTCTGCATATTATCAACATTAGTTGTGACGCACCCTTCATTCTCATAGACAATCCCCACATCAGTTATTGACACACCCTTTAGTGATTGTACAACACCCAATCATAACTATAATGTGGCTTAAAAATGTAAATTACATGAACTATTTTGGCATAGTTCCGTTTGTTTGAAACTGCTCTCCAAGTTCTATTTTTTTTAAAATTTAAGTGTATTCTAGACAAATCTTGTATGTGGTTACTTTGTTTGCAATATAATCACACTCTGGACCAGCTAACGGGTGGCCACTTTATGCAAAAGTAATCATTGAACTTGGTTATCCAATAAATGGTTTCATAACTATCATTAAAGGCGCGCGATATAGAAAAATAGCTTGAAGGACCAACATAGATATAGATTAAAAATAAATGGAGGTTTTCCTTCCCTGACTTTCTGTTTCATTTTCAACGGTATTCCTTAATAAATTCTATGTTATAAGGATCAATGGTGATAAGGTTGAGCAGTTTTGGGATTCAGGGTTATATTTGTTGAATTTTCGAGCTTGATATAATATGTAGATTATTACTTTAAATACTTCAACACTTTGATTTCAACTTACTATTCTCCATAAACTAGAATAGAAAAAAACAAAATAACTCACTAGCATGCAATATCAAAATGCATATACCCTGTGGAAACCCTATATAGGGAGAAAACCCCATCAAACAGTATTCTTTTATTGCATTAGTAATGTATGATCACTTACAAATATTCCACCATGAAATTCTGCTCTTACCGAGATTTCCAAGATGGCGTATACCATACTGTGTAACCTGTAATAGACTTAGAGACTTTCTAATAAATACGTCTCTTGTATACCCGCATTGTGGAATAATTTGTGCATTTCCCAAGTGGTAAACTTCTGTCTTTTTTGGGCTGATATAACTGTTGATATATATGCAGCTACTCGTAGCTTGTATCAAACGATATTCGCAGCCTGTGTAAGATGATACTCACGTCCTGTGTATGATGCAACTCATAGTCTGTATCAACTGATATTCATAGCCTATGTAAGATGAAACTCACATCCTATATCGATTGATATTCATAGCCTTTGTATGTTGCAACTTGTAGCATGTATCAATTGATATTCGTAGCTTGTGTAAGCTTCAACTCGTAGACTATGTAAGATGCAACTCATAGCCTATATCATCTCATATTCATAGCATGTGTAAGTTGCAACTCGTAGCCTGTATGAGTTGATATTCACAGCCTGTGTAAGTTGCAACTCGTAGCCTGTATTGGCTGATATTTGCAGCATGTGTATGTTGCAACTCACAACATGTATCAACTGATATTCATAGCCTTTGTAAGTTACAATGCTCAGCCTATATCAGTTGATATTCACAGCCTGTGTAAGCTGCAACTCACAGCCTGTATTGGTTGATATGAAAAGTTTATTTTTTTTTGTATTGAGTGTAATATCATCATGTATTTTCTCTTCTTCTAGATCTACTTAGACAACCATGTCTTTATTCTTATGTAATATTTCAGCTTGATTATGAAAATGTTGGTTTTTATCCCCTGGACTAGCAAGGAAGACTATATCTTCACGAGACTCTTCAAAAAAAAATTTAGAAATACTATACTAAAAAAAAAAATATGTCTTCTTCATCCCTACTAAATCTTTGATTCAAATTGAAGAAATACTATGCAACTTTATGCAACATACAAATTTATGCAACTATGCAACTTATGCAACTTTATGGAACTTATGAAACTTTATGCAACTATGCAACTTATGCAACTTTATGAAAAATGCAACTTATGCAACTTTATGCAACATGAAACTATGGAACTTTATGCAACTGTGCAACTTTATGAAACTTTATGCAACTTTATCCAACTTTATGAAACTTTATGCAACATGCAACTTATGAAACTATGCAACTTTATGCAACATGAAACTTATGCAACTTTATGCACCTATGCAACTTATGAAACTTTATGCAACTATGCAACTTATGAAACTTTATGTAACTATGCAACTTATGAAACTTTATGGAACTTATGCAACTTTATGCAACTATGCAGCTTATGAAACTTGAGTCTTATACATGGGAATTTGAATTTCTTCATGGTCGATAGTGTTACACGTTCCAACGCACTATATTAATACATTTACATCATGTGCAATATCAGGAAGATTGTTTGTTTCTATCTCATAGGAATTTTATGTTCAACCTAACTTTTGCTAGATTCCTTGACTTTTTCTTATGGATCACAAGGCTTGACTAATCTTACAGAGGTTGTATGTTCCCCCTGACTTTTGTACCAATCTATCTATGCTCACAGAGGTTATACATTCCCCCTGAATTTTGCACTAGTCTTTCATTGCTCACAGAGGTTTTATGTTCCCCCCTGGATTTTGCATTAGACTTACATATTGACTCGCAATATCCTAAAGCATCTCATTCATCCTGATTTTTGGTTTGACTCATAGAGGTTGTACATTCCCCCTGGATTTTGTCAATACCTCACAAGACTAGTTGATTCTCCAAATCTCCCTAGCTACCCTCAGGGTGGACCATCTTCCCTCTCATTGCAGAATGATTGTTGATGCTGCAAATTTAACAAAATGGTAGGCCTATGGAAACTCATATGTCTTACCAAGACAGATCGTTTTTTGCAAAATAAGAAATGTGAAAGTGTTGGCATAGGGGCAGACCCAGGGTTCATCTCTAACAATACATGAACAAGCCCTATCTACTGGCCCTTTCGGAAACACCTACGAAGAAGATGCAGTCTCACCCGAAGTAGCAATAGGGGGTTGCAGGACATAGGTGTTTACAACCAGAGGAAACTCAAAGTGGATCTAAAACAATAGCAACACATCATATAGATATTAATTACCATCTTAACCCACTTCGCACAGTTATATCTCAGATCTACAACTATTATGAAATAAAAAAATAATAGAAGGTTAAAGAAAAAAAAACCAATCCCAAAGAACAACAAGATATACATGGTTCACCCTCTCCCTAGGGTTATGTCCACAGAAATATGTTTCTTGATATTATATGAAAACATACAATTCTATCTGTGATCTTAGCTTGCAGATCTCTCTTCCTTCCTCTCTCTCTTTCTCTCCCCTCCTTGCACACCTAGCTACAGGGTTAATCTTCACGCCCAGTTGAAGATCTTACAATAAAAAATACTCTCACACACAACACTTCTCTCTGGCACAATACACAATATTATCAACAACAATGATTATCCACTCTAACGACGAATCCCTCTTCTCCCATCTAGGTTCTTATTTATACATTACAATAGCTCTCGGACATCCTTAGGTCGAAACCTAGGTGTCAAAACCCTAAATACCAAAACCCTAGGTCCTCTTTGACCCACATTTTTTGGGCTTCGCCAGCCTGTCTTTCCATCTTTCCCGCGAGGTGCTCTAAAGCATCTATTGGTGGTGTTTTCTGCTTGCTGAGTTTTCCAATATCTATCTTCCTTGTTGATCTATTCTCCTCTATATTCTCGTCCAACGACTTGTTTTCCCTTGATTCACTCCTTGTTTTCTTCTTCTTTAACAACTTCGACCCAATCTCAGTCAATGTGCCTTCTACGTAGTTCACACTTCATCTTTTCTTTTCCTTTTTGTTCGCTTTCTTTCTTAATCCATACCCATGCCCAACAGGCTGCCAAAACTCACATGTGACTCGTCCCTAGGCACTGTAGATCTGAATCTTCTATTTTACTTTGACTTCAGACTGCACAACGTAGCTTGTGCTTTCTGCTCAGTTCCTCCCTTCCTTGTGAAACCTATCTTTTATGTGTCTGGTACCCAGTTTCAACTGGACTTGTTACCTAGACCCTTCTCCTTATGCTTTTACTGAGATTTTTGGGGCAGCTGGTTTTCATAGTACAATTTCAACCGGCTCCCATTTACAAAACCTTCCTTCCATTCTCCCTTCAAATTCTTCAACTGTGCAGCTCCTCCTTCCGTGACATAGGCAACCTCATATGGCTCAAGTTAATGTGTCCTAAACTTCCTTGGATGCTTTATGAACTTGTTGTCATATATCAATACCATATCTCCTTGCTTAAAGGTTTTGTTCTTGATGTGTCTATCATGGTAGGCCTTTTCTGATTCCTTTTCTACATGTTGATGAAATACTGCAATAAACCTGTCTTCCTCCAATTCGACCAACTGCGCAAGCCTCTCGGGAACAACACTAGTGTCATCCATATCTGTAAAGGCTACAATTCTTAGACTAGGGACCAAGTATTTCATAGGTACAACTACTTCTAGACCATAAACCAACTTAAAGGGAGTCTCCATTGTCAGCTTCTTGCAAGTTGTGCTATAAGCCCATAATACTATTGGTACTCTCAAATCCCAATCATCTTTGTTTACACTGCAAATTTTCATCAGTGCTATATACAAGATATTATTTAAGGCTTCGAATGTACCATTCGCCCGTGGATGGTATGGATTTCTCTTCTGATGATGAACTACAAATTCCAGAGTCAAGGCTTGAATAGTCTTATTAATAAAATGTGTTCCTTGATCACTCATCAAGATCTTTGGAAATCCAAACCTGGTTATGGTATCATCAAATATGAATCACATAGTTGTAGCTACACTACAACCCTTGACTACTCTTGCTTATGCCCATCATGTCAAATACTCTATTGCAGTGAAGATGTATCTTGCTCCTGTGCGCTTCCCTGGTGGGTTGATAGGTACCAAGAAATCAATGGCCCATTTCTCAAATTCTTGTAAGGTCATATGAGTGGATAAAGGCATCTCATATCTTCTGGAATGTTTCCCAACTCTTTGGCATACATCGCAGGCTCTATAGTATTCCTTAGCATCATTGTGAAAAGTGGGCCACCAGAGGCCAGCTCTGAGAACCTTTTGCATTGTTTCTTTCCCTGCATAGTGTCCTCATGCGATGCCCTCAGGTGCCTTTTCTAGAATTAGTGGTCTATCTACCTTCATAACACATCTCCTTAAAATCTCATCAAGTCCCATCTTGTATAGTTTCCCATCTATAAGTGAAAAATCTGCAGCATGAACTACCAGTTGTTTCTTTTGAATGATTGTATATTCGAAAGGTACCATTCCTGTTGAGAGGAACTGGACTATCTCAATGAAGTGATCATCAACCTTTCTGATGGCCAACAAATTTTCATCAGGTAGTGTATCCTCAAGACTAGTAGGTTCCTCTCCATGTTCTAACCTAGACAAGTGGTCAGGTCCCTTATTCATTCTCCCTGGCTTGACCACAGTTTCAAAATCATATTCCTGGAATAACAGAAGCCAGTTGCATATTCTTCCCCCAAACATTGAGTTGTTGACTAGGTATTTCAATGCAGAGTGATCAGTGAACATATTAAAGTGTCCTCCCAACAAATAGTGACGAAACTATTGTAGTGCATACACCATGGCTAATCCTTCTCTTTCAATGGTAGTGTAATTTATCTCAGTTGTTGTGAGATTCCTGCTAGCAAAGGATAACAAATGGTTAATATATCTTTCTCCTGGTTATGCTAACACTACTCCAAATTAAATAGAGGATGCATCGACATGCACATGAAATTTCTTACTCCATTCTGGGAAAACCAGAATAGGCGCAATAACCATTTTTTGTTTCAGCATGTCGAAGCTTCGCTGACATTCTTCTGTCCATTGAAACTAACAATATTTGTTCAACAACTTCTCCATGGGTGTTGTAATCCATGCATAGTACTTAATGAACTTTCTATAGTATCCAATATGTCCCAACGCAGTGCGCAACTATCTTAATGAAGTAGGAGGGGGTAGATCAACAATAATGGCAATCTTGGATGGATCTACCAACAACCCCTTCTTACACACAATATGGCCTAGAAGCAATCCAAAGGGTGAAAAGAAGATGCACTTCTTCAAGTTCATGGAAATATGACATTTCCTGCACTTATCCAACATTAGTCTTAAACATTCAATATGATTTTGCAATAAGCTAAAAACAGTCCAATCATCAAAATATGCTTCCATAAATTTATGTAGAAATTCCTTGAATGCTTCGACCACCACCCTAGAAAAGATGGTTGGTGCATTATTCAATCCAAAAGGCATCACTATGTACTGGAAGGATCCCCATTCTATTGCAAATGTGGTCTTATGGTGATCTTCCTTAGCAATCTTGATCTGGTGATAACCTGAAAATCCATCTGTGAAGGAGTAAATTTCATGTCCTCCTACATTATTTAACACTTCTTTAGTAAACGGTGTAGGGAATGGATCATGTAAACATGCATCATTCAATTTCCTCAAGTCTACGTAGATTTGGATCTCTCCTATATTCTTATCTTGAACCACCATAGGGCTAATCCATTATGATTCTTCAACAGTTTCTATGATTCCTGCTTCCAACATTCTGTCTAGTTCAATATTGACTTTCTGCTTATATTTGGGATTCAATCTGTAGGGTCTTTGATTGACTGGCCTTGCATTTGGTTTCAAGGGAATATTCATCTCTCCCATGGGCCCTTTAATGCCCTTCATATCATTGAACTTGGTTGGAAATAAGTCCTGATATTCATGCAATAATTTGGTGATATTGTCAATAGTGGCATCATCCCAATAATCTCCAACGTTTGCAAGCTTAGGTGATTTCTCTCTTCCAATGTTAACTTTCTTGATTTTGATTGGTTGTCCAATAAAAGGCAGTTCAACTCCTGCTCCTTCTATGTCTCGCTTTCCTTCTATCTTAAGAATTTTCACATTCCTAAGATCATCGTCTTCATCAGCATTGATATTGTAACATCCTTGCAATTTTTGAAGAGGTGCAGTCCATTCATCCTCTTCTTGCTCCGGAGGGAGTTTAGGTGCCTCCTCAAATACTTTATGTTTCACAACTTTTATGGCTTGATCTACTGTAGGGTATTGAGTTTCAAATAAAAATGTAGCTACAAAATTCTGAGTCATACCTTGCCAATCTGCAGTGGTGAGGCGTAGTTCCGCTTGAAGATACCAGTTGATAGGGGTTGTGTCCAAAGTGTTAATGAATTTATACACCCACTACTCTTGAGGAATGTTTCTCCAGGTTTCCTCACAACTTCTCGCATGGTCCTTCGGACAACTTTGTCCCGTGTATCTAACTTCACACCCTTCTACTTGATCTGAGAATCGTACTGTCATCAAAGTGCGACATTGCACCCAGTTTGTGATGTTATTATTATGTGTTCCCCACCATCTCGTCGGCATTTATTTCAATGCCTCATCTAGTTCCAACAGTCTCTGTTGTACTGGTACAATTTATTCAAATTCTATTAAGAAAGTTTCTAAATGATTTAAACCATCAAATGTGGGAAAATTACTGACTTTTGTGTTGATCCAAAGAACTTCCCTGGTCAATCTAGCACATCTCCGTGGATAAACTTCATACATTTTGTTCTTCCAGTTCTCTAGTGCTTCTTCCGAATTTGATGAACATGCATTGTCACTTCACTAGCTTAAATTCCCATCTGTTGTAGGATTAATGTAATCCTACTATCTTGCTATCAATTTATATATATTATCTAGCTCATGCGCGATATTCTTCTCTGATGGGATCTATGTATCTACAACCTTCATCAGGATCCAGAGGTGCAATGACCCTAAGGCCATCACCTTCAAATTTTATTCTTCTTTTCTTTAAGTCAACAACGGTAGAATTATTGAAAGCCCAATAAATTCCTAACAACGCATGATGAGGACAACTATCATCAACTATCTCAATCACCTCAAAATCCACAAATGTCCTTACCCCGTTGATGTCCATAGGGACATGCTCCAGTCTCCCAAAGGGGCTTACTTCATGCTGATTAGCCATCCTAAGCCTGATAGGGGAATAGATCAAATTAGGTTTTCCCATCAGTGCCTAGGTTTGCTTCGTAATAACATTGACTTCTAAACCTAAGTCGAGGACCACATAATCTATATCATAGTCCCCAATATGAGAATTAAGGTGTAGTTCCTTATTTTTCCTTCTCTTTTTGGATACTTGATGTACTGCTCTATTAAGTAAGGGATCCACCTTTCCTAGCTCATACTGTCTAATCAGATTTTGTAGTTCTTGGATAGCTCTTTCATCCTTAATCAGATTAATGGAAGTGCATAAGAATTCCATAATATTTCTTACCTCTTTTCCTTCTCTGGGAAAAGAAAACTGATCAAATGTTAGAGGCATACCACATTCTCTCACTTCTGGTTGTGTTTTTAATGAATAATCTTGATCTCTTCCAAATTATTTTCTTGCCTCTTCAAATGTCTGTTTCTCTTTTCTTGGATCAAAATCTTGTATCTTCTTTGCAGCTCTTTTGACCCTCGATTCTTCTATTGTCTTCCCTGGGTTCACTCTGTCTTTTCCTGTATTAGTGCCTCCTCTAGTGATAATAGTGACTCTGGGATCCACTCCACAAGGTTCTGATGAGATTAGTTGTACTTGTTGGTTTCCTCCTTGTCTCTCCTGAATTTTGGCTAACAACACGGGACACTATTCTATGACATGTTCAACTGAGTTGCAGTAAATGCAAGTGGTACAAGGGTTCTGATAGTCCCTTGCCAAGTGACTTGGTTGTGCACAGTTATAACAAATGATCTGACCTCAAGCTCGACCCATGCCTCCACCTTGTCCTCTTCCTCTGAATCCACCACAAGGGTTGAATTTTCCTCTTCTTAGAGAGTTAAACTACGTAACATCTCCTTCATATTGTACTTTTCCTTGAATTCAATATGTGTCTCTTGACCTTTCATGAAATAGATCATAATCCCTATAGTATTTCTCATCATGCCCCGCAGATTTACAGAATGTGCAGTAGAGGCTTGTAAGTGTCTGGACCTATTTTTTCATGTAGTAGCATTCACCAGGGTGATGTCTATTTCTACAGACCTCACACCAAGGTAGAGTAACCTACTTCAAAGGGATTGAAGCTCCAGAGGCCAAGTATTCATGGAATAGGGGACAATGTTCCTTATCACGGCCTTTTGACTTGCATCTGATACACCAGATGTCCTCTCTCTTATATTTTCCCTTGTCTTTCGTCATATATTCAACCTGTAGAGATAAGCTAGTTAGATGACTCAAAATTTGGCTCATACCTAAGTTGGATTCTCCCATAGGGGTTGACTCTAGTTTCATGGCGATCTCCAATGCCTCAGCCTGCGAAGAGATATTCTATTGCATTATAGGGACTCTGATGTGTGGTAAGAGGGAAACAATGAACCATTCTTTATTATGTTCGTCTGGAATATGAAAACTCAAGTGGTTTGTCAAGGTTTTAAACCTCTAATCAAACTCCCACACAGGTTTAGCTACTCTCTGCTTGATTTTTTTCAGCTTTGTAATACACTGAGACTCTGACTTGGTTTTCTTGAATTTTTCACTCAACACAGTCTTGATCTCGTTCAGTGGTTTCGGTTGTGCAACTCCTTGGAAAAATTTCATGTAGCTGCTCAGTGCGCGGTCTCTTAGGGTAGTACTAAAATAATCTCTCTTAACAGTTTTGTCAGTGATAATCTTAATAATCCACACAACTTCTCATAAGAACCAATGCTGATCAGGATCTTCAGATCCATATCCTCTAAAGATAGGTAGCCTCATTTCATCTGCCATAGATCTTCCTAGGTTTCCTAACTGAGTATGTACTAAACTCTTGTTAATAGTAATCTGAGTTATCTAATAACTTAGGTTACTCTGGTTACTTAATGTTGCTAAAACATTAGGATGAGTGATAGCACTTACTTCGATAGTAGGCACAATCGTTGAAGTTACTAATTCTTCTCGGCGAGGTTCTTCAGTATGTTCTTCGTCTGCCCTAGAGGACTCTGAGTGTTCCTCATTCAACAACTCTTATTCTTCTCCACTATAGAACCCTTTGTCATGTGCCAATGGATTGTGACCCTGCTCAAACAGGTTGACCAGAGGAACTTCTCTAAATGATCTCCCACTGTGGGTGTGTCCAATCTTTGTGTCACTGTCATTTTCTAATTTCTTGAAAATTATCCTTTTGATCTTACCAACTACAATATCTTCAATATGTTCTTCTCATTCAATAGCATCTTGATCTTCAACTTCAAAAAGTGTAAAAATTTCCTCTAGGTCCCTTAAATAAATATCTCTCTACTTGGCTATATGACTCTACTTTGTCAATAGAAAACTCGGTGATGTACCCTCCAATGGTTCTATCAAACCAATGATCTACCGCTCTTGACACAACGTTATCAACTCTCTTGAACTTCTTGATTAACGCCAATGTCCAAACCACAGGCGATGTAGATCTGATCTCAAACTGGGTATTTGCTAGTCTGGCTAACCACTCGTATAGCTCCTTATGAATTACTCCAAAGAAAATATCATGTATATCGGTAAAGATATACTTTCCCAACCAGTCTTCTGTTCTAAGATTAGGGTTCTTATTTTGAGCCTCATTGAAGTCCTTTTCTTGTTGTTCTATCCACTTTCGAATCTCTGTCTTCGATGGAAACCACCTTGACATTCCCTCAAGAATATCTTGGTCTTGGAAATAGAACCATTTGTTGGCACAGGGGAAGACCTAGGGTTCATCTCTAACAATGCACCAACAAGCCCTAACTATTGGCCCTTTCAACACAAACTACGAAGCAGATGCAGTCTCACCCGAATAGCAATAGGGGTTTGTAGGACACAAGTGTCTTCAACCAGAGGAAACACAAAGTGGATCTAAAAAAATAGAAACACATCATATATATATTAATTACCAACTTAACCCACTTCGCACAGTTATATCTCAGATCTACAACTATGATGCGATAACAAAATAATAGAAGGTAAAAGAACACAACACCAATCCCATAGAACTGTGTTTCTTGATATTATAAGAAAACATATAGTTTTATCTGTGCTCTTATCTTGCATATCTCTCTTCCTTCCTCTCTCTCTTTCTCTCCCCTCCCTACACACCCAATTGCAGGATTGATCTTCGCACCCAGCTGAATATCTTACAATACATAATTCTCTCACACACAACCCCTCTCTCTCACACACAATACACAATAGTATCAACAACAATGATTGTCCACTCTAATGACAAGCCCCTCTTCTCCCATATAAATTCTTATTTATACATTACAATATCTCTCGGACATCCTTAGGTTGAAACCTAGGTGTCAAAACCCTAAATACCAAAACACTAGGTGTCTAAAACCCTAGGTCCTCTTTGACCCACGTTTTCTGGGCTTCGTCAGCCTGTCTTTCCATCTTTCTTGCAAGGTGCTCCAAAGCATCTATTGGTGGATTTTTTTTCTTGTTGAGTTGTTCACGACCTATTGTTACAGGTGAATCCTCCTGCGGACAAGCAGATTCCCTCTTGGTATCTAGACCCCTAAAACCAAGACAGAAAGGGTGTTATCATTGGTCACTGACATCCTTTTAGATCTAATTAAGCTAATGAATGAAGAGGAAGAAGAAAATTCTACCTTTTTAATGGCGTTTGTCCTCACACAGTCCAATGTTGAGCTTCGATCCTAAGCTCCTCGATAGGTCCTGTAGAACAAAAAAAGATACAACGATCTTCCTATTATACTGAGATTAGCCCAAATATAGACCTATCTACTAAAGACAAGTTCATGTGTAAGAAACATAAACTTGAAAGAAACAGGCCAAGCATGTATATATATTAATGAGAAAAAATGAAGAGTACTTACAATCCTCTGATGAAGGTGAATCATCTTCTTCCAGTCGTCCTTGTCCAACCCCTTTTCTCAACTAATCTACACTGATTATGCTTCAATGGCATCTCACTTATGGGATCCTAAGTTTGGTGTAATTCTCAATCTCCATATACCCTTTCACCATGAAGAGGCCTCCTTATATAGGCTTGGAGAGACCTAGCCACTTGAAAGATCTTTTGGATAAGTTGATGATTTCTCTCCTTCAGTTGTGGATCTCCCCTAAGATCATGCCTCGACCTCAGATTCAAATCCAACCACCTTGAGATATTGAGGCGATTCTTCCCTGATTTCCTCCAATAAACCAAATTTTGCCCAAAAAAGGCCAGTGCTCCCTCAAAAGGGACACAGAGCACTGGAACGCTCCCCTAGAAGAGGGTATAGAACACCAACACTCCTTGAGAGTATGTAGGGGAGCGCTCCCTTCCAAATTTGACTTTTGAGTGGCTTTTTTAGTCGCAAAAGGTTTGTACTCCTTGTCAATTGATTTCTCTTCTTCAAGACTAGTCTTTTGAGGTGTCTTAAGTGTCTTTACGATGTCGTTATAAAGATGACATATGCAAGATAACAATGTGATGTTTGCGACACTTGTGACACTTACGACCAATATGCGACACTTGCGATATTTATAATGACGACACTAGCCATCATTTCAATGCGTTATTTTGATGTGTAACATCTATCTTCCTTGTTGATCTGTTCTACTCAATCTTCTCTTCCAAAGGCTCTTTTTACCTTGCTTCTCTCCTTCTTTTCTACTTCTTTAACCACTTCGACCCAATCTCAGTCAATGTGCCTTCCGTGCAGTTTGCACTTGGTCTTTTCTTTTCCTTTTTCTTCACTTTCTTTCTTAATCCATACCTAGGCCCAACAGAAAGTATCTAGAATTACTCTTGACTCAAGATCAATATTATCCAATGTGAATTGATTACCATGCAGAAATGGCTTTGTGTAAATCTGTTTTCACATCTCTAAAGCATCCTCAAACATAACATTTAGATCTAGAGAAAATCTCTCTATTAGAAATAATGAGAAATTAAAATCATGATTGATGACATAAAATAACATGACATCAATATCAAAAGGACTTACATTCTAATTAAATCATGCTTTTTGAATGCGGTTCACATTCCATGACTTTCAAGTAAACAATCATCATCTCTTCCAACCTTATATAGGGAGAAAACCCCAGGAAACAATCTTATTTTATAGCATTAGTAAAGTATGATCAATTACAAATATTCCACCATGAAATTATTCTCTTAACGAGCTTTTCAAGATGACTTAGACCATAATGTGTAACCTGTAACAAACTCATAAACTTGCTGATAAATATGTATATTATATACAAACACTGTGGAAGAATTTATGTGCTTCCTAAGTGCTAAACTTTTGTCTTTTTTGGACTGATATAATTGTTGATATATATGTTGCTACTTGTAGCATGTAACAGTTGATATTTGCATCCTTTGTAATATGATACTTGCATCATGTGTATGTTGCAACTCACAACTTGTATCAACTGATATTCGCAGCATGTGTAAGATGCAACTCACATCTTGTATCAGTTGATATTCACATCTTATGTATGCTGCAACTCGCATCCTGTATCAGCTGATATTCGTAGCCCATGTAAGTTGAAACTCACATCATGTATCAATTGATATTCACATCCTGTGTATGTTGCAACTCGCAACCTGTATCATTTGATATTCACATCCTATGTAAGTTGTAACTCACAGCCTATATCAGCTGATATTGGCAGCCTGTGTAAGTTGCAACTCACGACCTTTATCGACTGATATGAAAAGTTGATTTTGTGTGTACTGGGTTGTAATATCATAATTATGTATTTTCGCTTCTTCTAGGTCTACTTGGACAACCATGTCTTTCTTCTTATGTAATATTTCAACTTGATTATGAAAATGTTGGTTTTTGTCCCCTGGAGCAGCACGGAAGACTATATCTTCACGAGACTCTTCAAAAACATTTTCAGAAATACTATGGAACTTTATGCAAATTTATGAAACATGCAACTTTATGCAACTTTATGGAACTTATGCAACTTTATGAAACATGCAACTTATGCAACTATGAAATTTATGCAACTTTATGCAACTATGCAACTTTATGCAACTATGCAAATTTATGCAATTTTATGAAACTTATGCAACCTTATGCAACTTTATGAAACTATGAAACTTGTGCAACTTATGCAACTTTATGCAACTTATGAAACTTTATGCAAGTTATGCAACTTTATGCAACTTTATGCAACTTGACTCTTATACATGGAAATTCGAATTTCTTCATGGTGGATAGTGTTACATGTTCCAATGCACTAGATCAATACATTTACATCAATTTCAATATCACGAAAATGGTTTGTTTATAGCTCATAGGAACTTTATGTTCAACCTAACTTTTGCTAGTGTTATCAGATAAATTGGTAGGTGCAGACACTAACTGATCTCCCTAGATCCACCTGGATCTAGAACAAAACACACCAGAACATGACTCTTTCCTTAAGTTTTAGATATTGAATTTACTAACTAAAGAGGGATAGGTGACATACCGTTTAAACACCGCTTCCTCTCGCCATCGCCATCCTAGCTCTGTTCCAATGCTCATACAATGATGAACCTGCAAAAGAATGCAACCAACCAAAGTGATAGCAATAGCATAAACACAATATAAACCTATGTCTGTGATCAAGGAATCATACAATAAAACACAA
>SNQJ01S0071891.1:22007-38166 GCA_010110895.2 Picea sitchensis | reverse complement strand
TAGTAATGTTATTTTATTTATGTCGGCTTTAGGCCATTAGTTGTAATTATACCTCCTAGTCTCCTATATATACCAAAGAGACATTTTCATTTTGAATCATCTTGGACTTGAACATTTAAGTGGGGTAAAAGGAGGTTGCCCCTTCAAAGAGGCTTATTATCTGAAATTATCTCTTTTTCAAGGCATTGAGTACTTTTTCTGAGAATTTTCTATGCTATATTGATATTTGGTTCTTTATAGACAATGTTACACGTGTCAATGAACTAGATCAATACATTTACATCACTTGCAATATAAGGAATATTGTTTGTTTCTATCTCATAGGAATTTTATGTTCAACCTAACGTTTGCTAGATTCCTTAACTTTTTCTCATGATTCAGAAGGCTTAACTAAGCTCGCAGAGGTTGTACATTCCCCCTAACGTTTTCACTAGTCTATCTATGCTCATAGAGGTTTTTCATTCCTCCTAACATTTTCACTAGGCTTCCTATGCTAACAGAGGTTGTATGTTCCCCCCTGACTTTTGCATTAGACTTACATCTTGACTTTTTTCTTTGCCTTAGCTAGACTCACAAAATCATATATCATCTCGTTCATACTGACTTTTGGTTTGAATCACAAAGGTCGTATGTTCCCCTTGGATTTTTTCAATACCTCACAAGACTGGTTGATTCTACAAATCTCCTTGGCTAGCAATTTTTTTGGTTTTTTAAAACCTACAGTCCTCATCTATATAGCGACGAATCATCATGGAAAATATAGCATTCTCATGGCAACAAAATATTTTCATTTGTTTTTTCCACGAACATTTGTCTATCTAGCAACGAATTATCGTGGCAAATATAGATTTCTTGAGGCAAGAAAAAACTTTTCATTTGTGTTTTTCCATGAACATCCATCTATATAGCGACGAAAGATCGTGGAAACTATAGCATTCTCGTGGAAAAAAAAACTTTCTATTTGTGTTTTGCATGAACATCCGTCTATATTGCGATGGAAAATCATAGAAACTATAGCAATCTTGTGGAAAAACAAAATTCCATTTGTGTTTTGACACAAACATTGGTCTATATAGCGACCCAAAATTGTGGCAAATATAGCATTCTCGTGGCAACAAAAAACTTTTCATTTGTATTTTGCCATGATTTTTCGCCTATATAGCGACGAAAAAGAGTCGCAAATATAGCATTCTCATGGCAACAAAAACTTTTATTTGTGTTTTTCCACGATTTTTCGTCTATATAGAGACGAAAAATTGTGGAAAATATAGCATTCTCATGGCAACAAAAACTTTTCATTTGTTTTTTTCCACGATTTTTCATCTATATAGTGATGAAAAATTGTGGAAAATATAGCATTCTTGTGGAAAACAAAGAGGATGGTTGTATCTATATAGATGGATTTTTGTCGCTATATAGAGGAATGTTTGTAAAAAAAAAAAACTAGAAGAAATGCTTACTAAATGAATGAAATATGGTAGCCATCTTTCATGGATATTGCAACGACGAGTTCTAGGTCATCGATAGAGAGATGAAAAATAAGACCCACTTTTGTGGCAAGGTCAATGAAAAAGTGTCACAATAGCAACGAAAAAGTGTGACAAATTTGATCATATTTACTAGTGAGAGTTGTATTCAAATGAGATCTTATGATCTTTTATTTATACAAAATTTCACTAAGGTGACTTTTCCATATATTAAGGGGTAAACCACAAGACTAGGGTTCAACAACCCTAATATTTACCCCTTTACAAAGTAATATAAAGAAATTCATTTAAAATTCACTTTTGCACATAATAAAACCCTAATTTTAGTAGGACGTCACCCCTTTAGGGGACATATTGTCATTTGGAGGAGGTCAATGGTGATCGATAAGAGTATATAATATTCCCAAAGCCACATGTAAAACATCCAACAACTTCCTTCATGATGAAGGTTCAAGCCCCTTGAAAACTTCCAAGTTTCAATGTATGTCATCTCACCACCAAGCCTTAACCCCCCTAGATGACATCATGCTCAAAAAGGAGACATTTTTCCTCTCCTAGGAAAAGCGTTTGGCATGTGGGTGCTAGGATATATTTTCCAAGTCATATTCAATGCCTTTCAATTATTATCTTCCTCATTTGACACGCGGACCCTTGGCATCCACCTGTGGGCTCCAATCCCCATGGAAGCCCAAGATAGGATTGTTCTTCCAAAATTGTCCACCATATAGGTCCTTCAAAGACAAATGAGAACACCCTCCAAGGATATCAAGTCATAACATCATGATAAGTGAATCCAATCAATAAATGAGCCACCTAATCATGTGCATACAATATCACTATATCCAACAATTAATTGCTCAAAGACACTATGTGACTTGTCAAGCTTCAATATGGGAGGGTTGACGAGGTGTCCTATTGGGTAGATCTTTCCCTAGGTCAAGGATATTTTTCTAGATATCCCTCTCTAATCCATATAAATTGGATGAAGTGGTTGGGGTCAATACTCAATGGGAATAGGGCTCATGACATATAAGGGGTCGTAGTGTCTCATTCAAGGGTGCCTTTGTAGAGGGTGTGTGGTACCTTCGTCCACAATGCACTTTTTCCAAGGCCATTAATTTCCATTCTTTTATACTTTCATAATTTTATGGAGAGATTGAAGGTCACTTCCTTGGCATGGTGACTAGATAATGACAATGTCACCCATAAACATCTAGTGGAAATGAGAAATTTGGCTCGTGATGAGACCCCCTTTCTCTCAGCCATGCAACTTAGAGCCATTACCCTAGTTTGGTGACCAAGTGATGGAAATGTCATATCACTATATATTCATGGACGTGATAGGTTGGCTCATGATTATACCTCCTATCCTTCAACTAACCTTTTAAATATTATTTATAATATTGTGGGTCCCCTTTACTCAAAGATAAGTTTTTCACTGCTTTCTTGGGTGATCCCTGGGAGAAACATATAGAAGGTTCATACAAGGATTTTATCTTTTACCCAATATAAGTCCCTTTGGGCCTTCAGCTCCTTCTTCCCATAGAATGAGGGACAACCCCTTATTGGGTCAATACACCCTAAAATCCAAAAATATAAGGAAATGGAGGGAAACAATGATGTAAAGTGGTAAGTATGGCCAGGAATGGTACGATGGCTCTTTAAGGGAGTTCCTAGTAGAAAACCCATCCCTAGGGAAGACCACTTACTAGGTAACAATTTCAACCACCAAGGTGAAGTAGGGAAAAAGGCATAATGTCCAAGTATATATCATAAAATCTAGAGCAATCTAAGATACAACATACTCAACTGGTTGAAATATTGAAATGATGATCACCATAATACTAACTTGTACCTCATGGAGTAAAGTCCACTGCCTTCCAAAATCCCACTAATGTGGTGGATTCCATTTGGAAATCTGTGACTATCTATGGTGGAGAGAGGGGTGTTGGTTACTTACTTATATCTTTCCTGAGTTTGAATTGAGTGACCTAGGGTTCATGTCTATTCGGGTTTCCAACAAAGCCTCTAAAACTATCGACCTTCCTGGTAAACTGGAAGGCAATGCAACGCACAAGGTGCAGTGCGCCATATCACTCGAGATAGTCATAATGGGTGGCTACAATAATCATGTGTTTGCAGCCTAGGATTGAGTGGAGAATCTGAGAACTGTGCGCTGAGAGTTATATTATAGCTTATTAACGTGATCCATTTTTATTACTATTACATAGGAAATATAACAACTCATTAATTTGACATAGAAATACCTACTAAAGATAATAAAGAAACACATGCATTCAATCACATAAAACACTTTTACCATGGTTCACCCCCCCTGGACTACGTCCACAAAGATCTCGCTCTTAGTTCTTTTATTTATAGTCGTTCTAAAATACAACACTGCGCACTTCACAACTCTTCTCAGTGGGTAAGATCTATTGTGAGGTGGACTAGATCGCACTAGGATCCTCAGATTACGATATAACCCTCAATATCTACCCTCCTCAATCCTCTCTTAGCTCAACGACTTACACAATTAGGTCATACAACAACATATCACATATCATCTGCTTCTTCATATTTGTCTCTCTATATTAACCGACCAACAATAACAACTCTTACACCAACTAAATGACTCTCTTATGAGGCCTATGTATCTATATTTATACGTTTATGGTTCTTCAGCCGTTATAATACATTGCAAAAACCCTAACCCTAACGTCGTTAGGTCTTCCATGCATGCACACATGTTGTTCTTCCTTCCAGCTATCGCTTTCCTCGTGCATGCCTTCTTTCCAAAAATTTCCCTTATTTCTGCTTTGGCCTACTTCCAACTAGCCCCCAACACTAACATGTGGCTCATCCTGAGCCACCTAACCTTTTTGTGCTTCGTCGATCTCCCTGGTGATCGCCTGTAACTTCTCCTTGAGCTCTGCTGCTTGTGTTTGAGGTTGTGTGGTCTTCGTCTTGAGTGTGTCTACTATCTAGACTGCAATCTCATCACTGATCAACCCTGCACACTCTTCCTGAGTCTGTTCCAAATATGTCTTGGCTTCCTCTTCCTCTGCAATGACTTCTGTTGTGCGCTCTTGAAGCAATTCCATTTGAGCCTGGCGCTCCTTTTTTGACGTTTTCATAGTGATGAGTTATGCCTGTAGTTTATTCATATTCTACCCTCCTTTGACATGCTTCATGATGGAAATTGTATTATGCTTCTACTTGAGGTCATGGATAGTTGCACTTATCCTTTCTTCTTCCCTGTCCCACTGTTGGACTTGCTGATCCTCTTCTAGCTTCATCCAAAGTTGAGTTGCTTTATCGAGAAAGTCAGCTTCTCCGCTGACCTGTTACTTGACATCCTATAGATGCTATATTGCCTCCTTCTTCCTTTTCTCCCTTACCTCTAGTGGAGTGGTATGTGTGAGCTTCTCATGGAGATTCTCGATCTCCTTTTGATATTGATCGATTTCCTGCATAATCTGATCAATCTTCTCTGTTGCTATGAGTTTGTCCCTCTGCACGATCTTTGGAATATTCTCATAAGTTCCAGCCACTTTTTGTTCCAGTCCATTCACGCGCTCCCTCTCCTCTTGGGTATCAATATTATCCTTCTCATATATTAATTCCAACGAGTCCAAATTCTCTGTTTCCTACTGTAATTCGGCTAAGTCTATGCATGCACGAGACTGTACCTCTTGGGTAACACTAACCTATAATTTTTTTAGAGATTTGGATCATATCCATGGAAATGCCAGTTGTAATTGAGATAAGTCCTTTAGGGGTGTCTACCCCACGATCTCATCCATGCACAACATGCTGGGTGTAATGTGGAATGTTTCACTTGGCCGCGGTATTATTTTAAATGTATCTCGCTCCCTTGCTTCAGGTTCTTTCTCTGTCTGTGATGTTGACGCCCTTGTTCCTATGTTGTTTCTCATTGCCTGCACTTCCCTGATCTGCTTGAGGAACTATCGCATGTCTACCAGCTCCTCTTTGATTCTATCCCTGTGGTGCACAACATTCTCAAAATATTCATATGTACGATCCTAAACCATTTGGTCTATCATCTCTGCATCATCCTCTATGATCATGTAATCTGGAGGTGTTCTTTGTGTCTTCATATTATTGCGCAAACCCCCCATCTTAGTAGTTGGTCTCTTATTTAGGCCTGGTTCTTGGGGATTGGGACTTGGTGTAATCCCCTGCACTGCCTCGACCTGTTTCTACTATTCTTGGGTCGGATGTGTATTATTCTTCTTCCCCTTGTGGGTCCCTATCTTAGATGTCACTTCGTTCATCTACTTTGTTTTTGTTTGACTCGTCCTTCATTTCTTGGGAACTGGGACTTCTTTAGGCTATGTTTATCCATGCCTTATCTCCTCTTCCCCTGTCTTTGTGGGTATCTCTTGGGTGAGGACTGGAATCTTCCAGTCGTCCTCCCAATCCCTGATAACCATGTCGACGTCGCCCTCCATGATGCAATAACACAATTGTAGCCACTGCTTATTGGGTTCCTTCTGCACTTGTATCCACATCGCATGTCGAGTGGCTTTGAAGTTGGTGATGTCTCGATAGTGTGTGACAACCTGTGGTGTTATTCTCTAGAGGTTGGAGATGGCCTCCTATAGGTCACGAAGGTATTCTTAGAATACAACAACCTTCATCTTCCTTTGCTTGGCGCTTGACACAGAGCCCAGTGATAAATATCTCTCTCCATGATTCGTCTTGTGTCTAGTGGAGAAAAATGTGGAATTTGGTTCCTTCCATCCCATGATGGCTATCAACATGAAAAGCCATGAGTAATGAAATTATGTTCCTAGATCCTATGCATCCTTGCAGTCATCCAGGAACAAATTCAAGAGATAGGGTGCCCAGTTAACTATGGTGCTCTCATTACATTGTGATACAACTGCGATGACCCCTGCCGGTACTTCCTCCTTGTGACATTTTCTTAGGAGCTTGTAGGCCAAGATTTTTGTGGCCATTTGTGTCATGAAATCATTGATCCTCTTGATGGTGATTCCTCGTGTTCCACTGTTAGTGAAATATTTTTTTTTCATTTCTTCTGTGAGTGCTTTCTCCTTTATTTTTTCATCGATGAATTGCATGGGATCCATGCCTTGGGATGGAAACCCTGTGATGTGTGCAATGAGATCTACATCTATCGAAACGATCTTATCCAACCATATATCCCCGCCGTGCATGACTGGCATCAGTTGTTTGATGCAACTGTTTGCGTACTGGCCTCTACCAAAGTGTGGTAGCTCTAGCAAACCTAAAATCCCTATTTTCTCCAATCCTGTTTCCCACTAGAGTGGTTGATCAATCAGTTTCCCAAATGGATCCATACCCACAGTCTGTAGGTAGAATCTCTTTGTGAACTCTGGAAATTTTTCTGTGTCTATTACATCGTGGTTTGAGTATTTTATCTTCTCGACATGACCTAGAAAGTTTGATTTCACTCGTACCCCATCTGTTATATGTGGAAAAATAAGGGGTACGACGGGTTGCTTGCATGGTGACCTAGGTACCTTCTTCTTATCTTTTTTCGGTAGTGGTTGGCTTGAGGTTCCCGCCTCCATTGGTCGTACATCGAAAAATAATTATGGCCAGCCCGTGACATATTCAACTGTTCCTTCCTGTGTGTGGTCTGACACGATTGTTTGAGATTTGTACGGCTTGAATTATTCTTCCTGATTTGTCGTCGTCCCATTGAATCTCAGAGTTTCTTCAGGGTTCTCTGGTTGCACCTCCTTTAGGGTTCCTATGCCTTGGTTCTGTTTTTTTTGTTTTGTTGCCAGCATATCCACATCCATGCCTTCAGGTGTTGGCTATTGGGTTTCTTCCACCACGAGTATGGGGTTCATCGGTGTTGTATTTGGTGATGGGATTTCGTTGATATTGACGATATCTGGTGGTTGTTGTTCACCTTCCTATGATTGTACCTATGCTTTGGTTCTAAGTCTAGAGTCTATGGCAGTCTGGCTTGTTTTTTCTTGCTTGGGTGGTGCCATGGTGGTGAATGTCGATCATTTGTTGAGTTCAAGGGTCTTTGTAACCTCTGTGAACTGTGCTATGTGCTTCATATGCTTTCTCACTCTCTGTCTTTTCCAGTCTCGCAATAAACTGTTTGCTCCTGCGTCTATTTTTTGTATGGGAATTGCATGAATATATTTGAAGACGCTACCTTTAATATGAATTCAATGAACCTCTAATTCCTTCTCACTTACCATTACTCTTCCTTGTTGTATCCATTTGGCGTGATTAATGCGGCATCCTATCGGTCCTTTCAGGCATTCAATTCTGCATAACTTCGTCATTTCGTACTTCTTTTATCATCTTTACTTTTCTCGCTTGTTTCCATTGTGACCTGGACATTGGAATTTCCCTCTCCGAGTTTGAATTCCTAAGTGTCCGTGCTCCTCCTTTCGGTGCATTGTACCTCTGTTGTTACTGTTTAATATACTGGTTTTTTTTCTACTGCGTGGTGACTTTTCAAGTTGTGGTTGGTCGACTATCCTTGTACAGCTTTAGTCGGTTCCCATTGATGATCCCTCTGATTTGTGCGGCTGCTAATTCCTTCAATTGTATATCTCCTCCATCTATGATAGTTCTTACTTTGTACGATTCTAACCAGTGCATTCTGAGTTTTCCTGGATGTTGAATTGATTTGCTGTCATACATCAACACTAAATCTCCTTCGTTGAAAGTTTTCTTCTTGATGTGTCTGTCATGCCAAGCATTGTCTCTTGCTTTCTGAACTTGTTGGTGGAACCCTTCTAGGATTCGATATTCATCCATGGTCATCAACTGATTTATTCTCTCCTTTACTACACCTCGTTCTGTCATGTGTGTAATTGTTTCTACGCGCAAATTGGGTACTAGAAATTCTAATGGAACCATTGCTTCTTGTCCATATACCATTTTAAATGGTGTGTTCCCTGTTAGCTTCTTGCACATGGTACTATAGGCCCACAATACTGGTGGTATTTTTAGGTCCCAATCATCCTTGTTGACATTACATATCTTTGTCAGTGCATTCTCAAGGATTTTGTTAAATTATTCTACTGTGGCATTTTCCTGTGGGTGATATGGTGTGCTCTTCTAATGATGGATTTCAAACTCTTTAGTCATAGCCTTGATAGTGTTGTTAATGAAGTGTGTTCCTTGGTCTCTCATCAAAACTCTTGGGCACCCAAATCTAGTTATTACTTGTTCAAATAGAAAGTGTGGTTTTGTTTTCGCACTACAATCCTTCATTGGTCTTGCTTCTTCCCATATTGTCAGGTATTCTGTCACGGTAATAATGTACCTTGCTCCTGTTTATTTTTTTGGTGGGTTGATTGGTCGCACAAAGTCTATTTCCCATTTATCGAATTTTTACAATGTTACCTATGGTCGAAATGGCATCTTGTCCCTTTTTTTGGGTTTACCAACCCTTTGACAGACATTGTATCTTTGGTAGTACTCCTCCGAGTCTCTGTGAATGGTTGACCACCATAGTCCTACACACAATACCTTATGCATGGTAGTTTTACCTGCGTAATGTCCTCCTATTATCTCATGGGATTATTCTAAAACTCTTGGCCTTTCATGTTCTAGCACATATCTTCTCAAGATTCTATCTGTGTTGATTTTGTATAAGTGTCCTACGATCAGTTGATATTATGTGGCCCAGACTACTAGGTTTTTCTTCTGCACAATGTTATATTCTTGTGGCGCAGTACCTGTGCTCAATTACTGAATGATATTTGCAAAGTATTCTTCAGTGATCTAGACTGAAAATAATTGTGTTTCCGGTAATTTTTCTTCTAAATTTGTAGGTTCTTCTCCGTTTGTGACCCTTGATAGGTGGTTAGGTCCTACATTCAATTTTCCTGTCTTGACTATTACTTCAAAATCAAATTCTTGAAACAATAGTAACCAATGACAGATTATCCCTCCCAACACTGGCTTGTTGACTAGGTATTTAAGGGATGAGTGATCTATCAACATCTTAAAGTGTTTTCCCAATAAGTAATGTTTGAATTTCTACAGTGCGTAGACCATATCTAGGCCTTCCCTCTGTGTAGTGTTATAATTTTGTTCTGATTCTGATAGCTTTCTTCTTGCAAATACTATCTGGTGATCCAAATCTCTTGCTCATGGCTACACCAAGATAGCTCTAAGTCATATGGTTGATTCATCTACATGCACGTGGAATGTCTTCTCCCAGTCTGGAAATACTATTATTGGTGCGGTGACCATCTTTTCTTTGAGCATATCCAGACTGTGATGACAATCATTGTTCCACTGAAAATTTGTATCTTTTCGTAACGTTTTTTCCATTGCCATGGTAATATGCGCATATCCCTTGATACATTTTTTTTAGTATCTTATGTGTTCCATTGTTTCTCTTAGTTGACAGACTGTTTTTGGTGGTGGCATGTTAACAATTACTGCAATCTTTGCAGGATCTACTAGTAAACCTTGCTTGCATACTATATGGCCCAATAGTATCCCAAACGGTGTTCTGAATATACATTTTTTTATGTTTAATGATATCTTGCATTGCCTACATCTTTCTAACATCAGCCATAAGACCTCTACATGTTCTTTCAAAAAAATATAGACTATCCAATCATCCAAGTATACCTCTAGAAACTGGTGGATGAATTCCTTAAACGTGACGATGACTACTCTGGAAAATATTGCTACTACATTCTTCAGTCCAAATGGCATGATTGTGTACTAGTAGGATCCCCATTCTGTAGAAAACGTGGTATTGTATCTATATTCCTGTGCTATCTTGATATGGTGGTAGCCTGAGAATTCATCAGTGAATGGTTAAACTTCATGTCCTCCTACATTCTCCAACACTTCGTCCATGAAAGGTGTAGGGAATGGGTCATGTAGGCATGCATCGTTCAAATTTATCAAGTCAATGCATATCCTTATCCCTCCTTATTTTTTCTCCTGAACTACCATTGGGCTTATCCATTCCGATTCTTCCACTGGTTCTATGATTTTGGCTTCGAGCATCTTGCCAATCTCATCTTTGACTTTCTTCTTATATATCGGGTTCAACCTGTATGGTCGTTGACTGATCGGTCTTGCTTCAGATGTTACTGGTATCTTCATTTCTCCTAGCTCCCCTGTTATACCCTTCATCTCTGTAAATTTTGTGGGAAATAGGTCGTTGTACTCACGCAGTAACTTTGTTATGATTTCTATTGTTTGCTCATCCCAGTAATATCCAATGTTGGTCATCTTGGGATTCGCGATTATCCCAATGTTGACTTTATTCACCTTGATCGATGCAGTAATGAATTCTGATTCTATAGGTGGACCCTCCACTTCCCTTTCGCCTTCTGTTTCCTCGATCTGAATATCACACAGATCATCTTCATCTGGTGCTTCCTCCTGCACATAGTAACATGACAACAATTCTTTGACTGCTTATTTATTTTGTTGTTGTTCTTCTGTTATGAGTTAAAATTCTAGTTCCTTGATGAATATCACCCCTCTTATATGTTTAAGAGTTGCATCTATATTGTGTTTCTCATGCTCGAATGAGAAAGTGACTATAAACTTTTGTTGCAATATCGTCCAGGTCGCAGTTCCTTTGCACATTTCCTAGTCTGTATACCTGTTAGTTGGTATTCCCTCTAGAGTGTGTATGAAATGATGAGGTCATTCCTCTGGGGGTGTCAGTTTCCATAGAGTTCTGCACTTCTCCAAGTGTTCCACTGGTGCCCCCTGTCCATCGTACTTCTACTGCTTGTTTTCTTTATGTCCTGTGATGAACCTTATGTGCAATAACCGCTTACTTTGGTAACAATATGTGATTGTATTTTTGTGTGTGCCCCACCATCTTGCAGGTGTGGCATTGAGTGATATATCAAGTTCTAAGAGTCTCTAATTCTCTAAAACTTCATCTTCGTACTGTGCCAATAATGTTTCTAGATCGTTTGTTTCATGGAAACTGGGTGGTTCCCTTATCTCCGTGCCTACCCATCTTACTACGCGGTCTATTCGTGCACATCTTCTCGTGGAAAATTTGTGTAGCCTTTGTTGCCAATTCTATAAACTGGTATCTGAGTCTTTTTCACATGAAGTAATTCTCCACCAACTAAGCATTCCATCTACAGTTGGGTTCACATAATCCTCATCACGTGCAGTTGTTCTGTACAACTGGATGATTTCCTCTAAGTATAGGCAAGTGGGTTCTACTTTCATTTCCCATTCTAATGGGTCTAATGGTGCGATGAACCTGTATTCACCTGAATCAAATGTCATTTTTCTCATCTTCAAATTGATTATGGCATGGTTTTCAAACGCCCAATCCAAACCAAGGAACGCTGGATATGGTGTTGCATCGTCCACTATTTCAATTACTTCAAAATATGCTTTAGTGCACACTCCATCCAGGTCTACTGTCACTCCTTTTAGTCTACCAATTGGTAGAACTCTGTGTTGGTTTTCTAGTTTCAGTTGAATAGGTGAATATCCTAATGTGGGCTCTCCCATGCATTGCCATGTCTTCTTTGGTAGTACATTAACTTTGGATCCTAGATCTAGTATGATATCTCCCATGTTGAAATATCTGATGTTGGCATTCAGTCTGAACTCCCTACTTGTTCTTCTCCTTGTATGTAGGTGATTGACTATATTTTGTTCTAGTTTTCCATCTGTCTCCATACTACATCTTTATAATATATTTTGCATAATTTTGACAAATGATGGATCATTTAATACTTTGACACATGATTGCAAAAATCCTTTGATTGTACTTACTTGTCCCATGGTTTTCATTTTGTTGGTATGATCCAATAATGGAGGCATCTCGTACTGTGGTGCTTCCTTGCGTTGCTGTGTAGTTGAAGTCGATGCCATGTCTTCCTTTTGAAATTCTTGTTTGGCTTGCTTAAATATCTCCTTCTCATTCTGCGCATCAAACTGCTTCCTTGGTTAAGAGTTCTTCTTCACCCACTGGTGTTATACTGGCTCTTGTCGGACTACGTCATTTCCTGTTTTAGATCCTCTATGAGTAACTATGTTGATGTTTCTTCCTTCATCCCTCGCTTCGGTTGCAATCCACTAAATATTCTGGTTGTTCTAGTTCCTTTTTTCCTGGATTTTTACTAATAATGTTGGACATTCTTCCGTATCATGGTCCGATGTACGAAAATACATACAAGTTGTTAGTTGAAGTGGAGAGTCCCTTGCATAATGTTCCAGTTGTTGAAAATTGTGACATACCACTGGTCCTCTACCTCTTCCAAAACTTCCTCTCGCTCATCCTCCACCTCTATAGCTCGCTCGATCTCGTCTCGACGCATTATACTGAGGCACCTAATTATATTGTGCGGTATTGTACTGAGGTTGTGCTGTGTTGTACTGTGGATGCATGGTATTATACTGCTACTGCGCAATGTTTTATGGGGTTGGAACTTGATTAAATTGTGGTGCAACTTTCCCAATCATCATTTCTACCAACACTCTATATGCATCTGATGTCCTCTCTCACATCAAATCCATAGTTCTACAATCTTTTTCATCATGGCCCAATGAATTGCAAAAGTTGCAATATGAAATCTTGGGGACTGTTTGGTATTTATGCATCATTGGAAGGTGATATGCATTGTGGCCCAGTTTCTTATAGATTTCGCACCATATTCCTCTTGTTGGTAATGGATTTGGCATTCTTCCTTCAATATACTGCGTGAATGTTGGACATTCGTTCTTTTGAATTCCTTATGTCCTGCATGTATTACACCAAACGACTTCCCGTTTGTCCTTACTCTTATTCTAGTTTAGCTAGAATGTTAATTTCTTCAAATCCTCCTTCATTTCTTCGATGGATGGGTCCATCTACTGATACTGGTTTTATTCCAGTTGCAGGGATACCTGTAGAGCCTTTGCCTGCATCTGAAACTTCATTTGTTGCAATGGGTATTTTAAGTGTGGTAGCAGTGAGTTGACAAATAGGTTCTTGTGCTGCATATCATTCATGAGATATTTCAACTTTCCCTTAAGTCACTTGAATAGTTGGTCAATCTCCCATACAGATTCTCCTGGTTTTTGTCTAATTTTGATCATCTTGTTCATGTACTGATCTTTTGAACTTGGCTTCTAGAACTCGTTTATCAACAATTTCTTGATGTCTGTAATTGTTCTGGTTGTCCCTGGTGGATTGTTTGTAGCTAAAATCATATACCAATCTAGTGCGTGATCCCTTAATGTAATTGCTAGTTGTGCCAGTTTAGTGTCTTCGTCTGTGATATGTTTTTCTTCCCAAATATTCTCATATATGAACAAATTTTTTTCTGGATCCTTCGATGATTCTCCTTTAAATTATGGTAACCTGATGGTGGGATCATGTCTTGCCATACTGAACACTGAACTACTACCTCCGTGTAGTGTAGATACTTGACTAGTGTTGCCTAAACTGACTCCTCCAGTTGTTTTTCCTTGTGTAGATGTACTTCCTACTGTTTGACTTCTTTCGAACTTCAGTTGTCTCAACGATGGTGTTCTCTTTGGTGTATTGGTCACACATGGGTTTATGGGTTTCACACTGACATTAATATGGATAGGGTTGTTTCCTTTTCTTCACATTCTTGGAACTCTTTTCTTCCTCTCATATGTTGCGTGTAGGATTTCCTCAATCTACTCCACAGCCCATACATCCTCTACCTCTTCCTCGTCACTTGCCAAGCCTTCCCTCATGGCTATGAATCTCTTCTTGGTATTCATATTGTATTGGTAGGGTACTCCACTAAGTGTCTTTCGATTTGTCGCCATGATCCACTTGATCTGGTTGACATCCATCATGATTAGGTCCAAGGTTTCCTCCTTCTTTCCCTTATCCTTTCCTCCTTCCATTTCTCCTCTTTATGTCAGTGTTTCCCCCCTTCTCCCATGCACGCAGGGAAGTTTAGCTTTCTGAATCCATTGTCATTACACCTTTGTTGTATAGAAGTATCTTAATAGAAGTATACAACAATCTAATGCACCTTCCTCGAGGTCCACGTAGAAAGTATTATTCCACTGCGTTGTACGACTTCGTTGTATCTACTCCAAACTCTGTTATAAATCCTACCACAATACGGTCGAGCGACTGTGCAGGTGAATTTGTTGTTCACTTGTTGTAACTACTCAATCTGTATTGGGGTCCACTCTAACTATCAGACCCAGTTCGTTGCGTGGTTATCCTTCAACCTTAATATCCACTACTGTAACAAGTGTGGAAAATCACAGAAAAAGACTTCATGCAAATCAATAAACATGTATTTCTCAAGATAATTGTGGGGTGTTACTCTAGGTTTTATGTTATCTTTCTGTGAAAAATCCATCTCTTTTGTCCTTATCCATCTTTATATCTCTTCTTTTGTCGGATTCCATTGTCTCAACATCGCCTTCTAGTGGCTCATCTCTACCTTAATATTCTCTTGATCTGTCGCCCACAGATCTTATGTATCTTTCAACCTATCTCATCTACTAAATCCTTTATTGTTCCTACCAATGAAAACATAACCATTTTTTGGTTACTTACTTATATCTCATCTAAGTTTGTATTGAGTGACCTAGGGTTCATGTCTGTCCGAGTTTCCAACAAATCCTCTAAAACTATCGGCCCTCCTGGTAAAACAGAAGGAAATGCAGCACACAGGGTGCACTGCGTTGTCTCACCCGAGATAGTCTTAATGGGTGGCTACAATACTCATGTGTTTGTAGCCTAGGATTGAGTGGAGATTATGAGAACTATGTGCTGAGAGTTCTATTATAGCTTATTAACGCAATCCACTGTTATTATCATTACACATGAAATATAACAACTCATTCATTCAGCATAACAATAACTAATGAAGACAATAAAGAAACACATGAATTCAATCACATAACACATTTTTACCATGGTTCACCCCCCTGGGCTATGTCCACAAAGATATGGCTCTTATCTCATTTATTATAGTCATTTTAAACTACATCGTTGCGCGCTTTACAACTCTTCTCAGTGGGTAAGATCTATTATGAGGTGGACTAGATTGCACCAGGATCCTCAACCTGCAATATAACCCTCAAGATCTACCCTCCTCAGTCCTGTCTTAGCTCAACATCTTACAAAATTAGGTCATACAACAAAATATTACATATCATCTTCTTCTTCATATTCGTCTCTCTATATTAACCAACCAATAATAACAACTCTTACACCAACTAATTGACTCTCTTATGATACCTAGGTATCTATATTTATATGTTTATAGCTCTCCATCCATTAAAATACATTGCAAAAACCCTAACCCTAACTTCGTTAGGTCTTCCATGCATGCGTGCATTCTATTCTTCCTTCCAACTCTCGCTTTCCTCGTGCATGCCTTCTTTCCCAAAATCGCCTTTTTTTCTTCTTTGGCCTACTTCCAACAAGGGGTTTCCAACTGTGAAAAAGGGTATTGTTGGCCATGTAGTCTTCTTGTCACTCCATATATGCAACTTGAGGGCCTTGAGACATGATCTCCTTAGTTATCCACAAAATGGGGATAACATCTGGCTCCTTCTTGTGGACATGAGCTCATCATAGAGTGCATGAGAACCACAACATCTCCTGGTATACCCGTGCCTTACAAAGCTCATACAAAGGGATCAGATCATATAGGGTGGTTCTATCACCCTTCATCCATATATAT
>SNQJ01S0071891.1:1658-21967 GCA_010110895.2 Picea sitchensis | reverse complement strand
AACTAGAAAAGAAAAATTTTGACATTTTTTCAAAATCTAAGCTAAGCATGAAATCAATATGCAAGTAGAGAAAAATGACTTACCTACTTACCTAGGGCCTTGGGGCCCTGAATATCACATGGTATATGATGTCAGGTAAATTCATACAACCAGTGCAACCATTTGATCATCTCATCAAAGTATCTCCCCCTGTGCTTGATCATATAATACAACAAAGATAATTTAAGCACATAATAATCATAAGTATAAACAAAAATATAATCAATCATGAAGTAAAACACATGAATATGGGTGGGAGGGAGGAAATCATGCTGGAAAGAGAAAACATCAACCTGATCATCCCGCATGAAAGTGTATCCACGAGATTGATCAATCCATCTCTGAAGGGGGCTACTATATGTAGACGAAGGCTCATCGTCATCCATGCACAAAGACTCACTACTTGTCAAGTACTAAGAGGAAATAAGAGATCAGAAGAATGTTGCATGGTCTCTTGGAGAAGAAGGTAAGATGTAAGGAATAGTCTCAGGTGTAGAAAAACACTGCCTCTTCCCTTGTGAATCTCCATGGAAATCTCCAAGATGAAAATACTTATCCTTTGAAGAATGAGCCTCTAACTGCTCTGAGGTGGCCACATCCTGGTATTCCTCAAAATTTGAGTGCAACAGTTGGAATTCCTCGTAAAAAAAATATGAATACTTAAAAGGGTATGCACCAAAGGATGACTAAATATCACTCTGAGTATGTTGTGACAAGTCATCCTCGAAGGGGCAAAAAAATATATAACCATATCATCACTAGGTTGCCAAGCATATGAATCATATATGTATGAGGACCACTCCTCTGATGATGACACCCTCTCTATCTAAGAGCCATCCTCAATGTCATAGATGGGGTCTCTATCAAATTTGAGACAACTAAGATCCCATCTGCCTCTGCCAGTCTGTATGAAAGTGTCTATAGGCTCATCAACCATATTGGAGGGTACTTTCATAAGACCATCAGTATGACTGAAAATGACCATCTTATTGTATTTATGTGTAGGAGGAGAAGAGGCATGGATGTCTTCAATTGGACCTTCAAATACTTCATCATCGAGACTGATCGCTTCTTCAACATTAGGAGGTAAACAAGGTTGGACAACCTCACCTTCATCAAGAGGGATCAAAGATAGCGGTGCCTCGATATGTTTCACTTTATCATAATTCTTCTTTATTTTTATAGACAAGACCCTCCATCGCCTCTTCCTCACTAGAGGCTTGATTCTGAGTGCATAGTTCTTTGCTTTATTTTATTCAATGGGATCTTTCATATCCAAGGTTTCCTCTGATACTTCTTCACTTTCAAGGTCATGGAATAAAGAATCATCAAGGTCTTCGAAAGGGTCACAAATCATTTTTTTCTCTTCTTGATGACTTTCTTCATATGTATGTTATTCAAATACTTCTTCATCATCAAGGGAAGGAAATAATTATCTTATGCGATTCATCATCTCTTTAGCACATTTATTAGTAGCCTTCTCTTTTTCCATCTGTAAAAATTCCATTTTTGAGTCACAAAAATTTCTAGATGAGGGTTCATTCCATGGTGCCATAGTTCCATTGACTGAAAAGCCACCTCATAGGAGTCACCAGGTAAGATTAAATAACACCAAAGGAGCTAAGGGGAAAGAGGGAAAGGTGGTTTGTGGAAGGCGCAGGTGCCATATGAACTTCAAGGGGAGTTCATCAAGGTTGGAAAGGGAAAATTCTTCAATGGAGTCACCAGACAAGCTAAGGGATAGAGGCTTTGAGAGGGAAGCTTTTGAAAGTGTCGTAGGGCATGAAGAGGATTCAAAATCCTCCTTGACAACAACACCAAAATGTTATATCACAAGTTTTAGGTTGGGAAAATATCGACCCAACCACAAAATCAAGTGCTACAACTTGGGAATCCTACACCCAATGTCACCTCGATGTAGGTCCCGCACTTCAAGGGTGACTAGGTCACTCTAGAGAGGTGATCCCAGTGACCCTGGGGGGAATTAGATGGGTATGGATAGATATGGAAGTGGATACCCTAGATTTCAAATCTAAATGGAGTTAAATGTTGAAAGATAAGCCTTGTAAGTCAAGTGATTGTTTCCCCAAAGGTATAGTACTTCTCTGGATGATTGTACCTGCCCGAGACACAAGAAAATACAAGTTGCAATGATATATGTTAGTATGAATCAACAAGTTAATCATGTTGTCCCTAATTTGCAGCAGTAGATGGCAGTTTATATCAGAAAATAAAGCATCTAAATCATCATATAAATATCTAAACTAGTTAAGCAAATCAACATGAAGATTAACAATGAATATATGCTGAAAAATGGCACTTAAGAGGCAAGAGAATATGGTTGTTGTAAACATGTATTTTCTGTAGAAAATTTCAGCTTTATGGCTGTATCTTTCAGTCACTTATATCAGGAAATTATACCATCAAAATATGCCAACAATTATCCCAAAGTATGTGCCCTAGTTAGTAGAGTTAGTGTGCAAAATTTAGGAGTTAGATTAGGGTTAGTTTAGGAGTAAAGAATGAATTAGTAGCTAGAGTTATGCATCCCTAATGGCTCTAGGTTTAAGTTTGTAACATCAATTAAAGTAGTTTGAGAGAGGGGATTCCCTATTAGGGGAAGAATCCTCTCAATTTAGCAAACCAACTTCAAGCAAGAGATCTTTCAAAAGACGAAAATTCACGTTTCTCAAGGCAATGATTTTATATCTCCAATGCAAAAAATAAATTACTAGTTCCTTTACTATTGGGTTAATGGAGTCAAATAAATTAACTAGATATTCTACTTCCTTGGGGGTCTAAATCCTCTTACTTCCCAAGGAAAGTATCTCTAGTTATGGTTTGAGAATGAGGGGTGTAAATTCTCTTACTTCCTCAAACAAATCCTTGAAACATCAATGAACTTTAAGCAATAAATGATAGAGACTAGAGTGGGGGTGTAAATACTCTTACTTCCCACTTCACTCCTAGCACAACAATCCTTGAATTGAAAAAATGATAGACTAAGAGTAAAATACCATACCAAAATCAAGAAAGATGCTAAGATTATCCACCATAAAATATAGAAAGCATTCATCCAAGGCTAGTGCCTCACTACTCCATCAACCATTCACAAGAGCTAGCCATAAACAAGTGCACAAGAGACAAATATAGCCAATTATAGCAAAAATTTCAGATCCAAGTCCTCTCACAAGAGGGAGAGTGTGTTCAAATGAGATCTTATGATCTCTTATTTATACAAACTGTCACTAAGGTTACTTGTCCATATATTAAGGGATAAAGCACATGACTAGGGGTCAAAAACCCTAATATTCCCCCCTTTAACAAAGTAATATTAAACAATTCATTTAAAATTCACTTTTGCACATAATAAAACCCTAATTTTAGAAGGACATCACCCTTTAGGGGACATCTTGGCATTTGGAGAAGGTCCTTGTTGATGGAGAAGAGTAGATAAGCTTCCCAATGCAACATGTGAAGAATCCAACAAATTCCTTCATGATGAAGGTTCAAGCTCCTTCAAAACGTCCAAGTTCCATTGTATGTCATCTCACCACCAAGCCCTAACCCCCCTATATGACATCATTCTAAAAAAGGAGACGTTTTTCCTTTCCTAGGAAAAATAATTTCCATGTGGGGGCTAGGATACATCGTCCAAGTCATCTTCAAGGCCTTTCAAGTTTTATCTTCCTCATCTGGCATGTGGGCCCTTGGAATCCACCTATGGGCTCCAAGCCCTGTGGAATCCCAAGCTAGGCTTGTTCTTCCACAATTGTCCATCAGCTAGGTCCTGCAAAGACAAATGAGCACACCCTCCAAGGATATCAAGTCATAACATCATGATAAGTGAATATAATCAATAAAAAATCCACCTAAGCATGTGCATCAAAGATCACTATATCAAACAATTAATTGCTCAAAGACACTATGTGACTTGTCAAGCTTGAATATGGGAGGGTTGATGAGGTGTCATATTGGGTAGATCTTGCCCTAGGTCAAGGAGAGTTTCCAAGAGATCCCTCTCTAAGCCATGTAAAGTGGATGAACTGGTTGGGGTCAAGACTCAATGGGCACATGGATCATGACAAATAACAGGTCATAGTGTCTCATTCATGGGTGCCTTTGTAGAGGGTGTGTGGTACCTTCATTCGCAATGCACTTTTTCCAAGCCCTTTAATTGTCATTATTTTATTCTTTCATAATTTTAAGGAGAGATTGAAGGTCATTGCCTTGGCATGGTGACTAGATAATGGAAATGCTACCCACAAACACCTAGTGGAAATGAGAAGGTTGGCTCGTGGTGAGACCCCTTTTCTCTCAGCCATGCAACTAAGAGCCATTACCCTGGTTTGGTGACCAAATGGTGGCAATTTCATACCACTATATATTCATGGACATGATAGGTCGGCTCGTGATGAGACCTCCTATCCTTCAACTAACATTTTAAGCATTCTTTATTATATTGTGGGTCCCCTTTACTCAAACATAAGTGTTTCACTTCTTTCTTGGGTGATCCCTAGGTGAAGCATCTAGAAGGTTCATACAAGGATTTTATATTTTACCCAACATAAATCCCTCTGGGCCTTTAGACTTACAAATAACTTATATAAGTTAACGGTGTTCTTAAACATATAAAAATGGATTGGTGCATTTAGATAAACAAATGCACAGGTGTGTTTAATTGAGAAAAGCATCAAAGACTAATATCCATTATTGCCTCTGCAAAATTTAAATGTGGATGTTTGCAGTTTGAAAATTAAACTATTTTATGGTGTGTTATTACTTGCACACTGGACTGGTGCGTTTCTAACTGTATAGCACACCGATTGAAGCAAGTTAGAACAATAATGTGAAATTATTATCAATGCGTTGAAATTTATTACGAAAAATAAATCGGTGTGTTATACATACAAAATGCACTGGTACACTACTGACTATATAGCTCATCGAAAATGTAATTTAAAAAAAAACATTGTGTGCGGTTATTATCAATGCACCAAAATATATAATAAAAAAATGCATTGGAATTTCAATTTTTGTGTTTATAAATGAAAACCCTATTCATTCTTTTTTTTTTTTGCCAAAATTTAGAAGACATATTTGTGCAACAAAGATTTATTAGCAAAGACTTTGGAGTGGGTGGATTTTTTTTTAAGAGCCAAATTCGAAATGGATCACTGTAGATCACATACAAATCTACAGAGGAGAAGTTTTCAATGCATTCCCAAACAAAAAAAAAGGTGTCATAATTACCTTCAGTATTGGAAGCCTTAATTTCTTCACTATTTTTTTCTTTCTCTTTCTATATTTCACAAGAATTTTTTTTAAGCAAATGTGTTTATAGGTTTGTTTATTTATATATGGGTCTTTCCTATCCATTGAAACGACTCATTGCAATGGATCCCAAATATTCCTTTCACTGTCTATTTTTTTCATTTTAAAATGCCTTCACGATTAATGATGCACTATGTACATATGAAGAGCACCGCTGCATATTTTTATGTCAATGACACCGCTAAATTTAAAGTAAAAATAATATTTAAGAAAACCTTTTCATGGTCGACGGTACACATTGTACCTAGAAAAGAATCAGGGCGCATTTTCTTACAAAGAGCACTATTGAGTTTAGAATATAAATAATATTGTATTTCATATGGAAACTACCATGTCTTAAATTTGTTCATAGGTCGACGATGCATAATAAACCATACTTATGAAGCCTCTCTTTTCTGAATTCATAAAGCGTTGGCTAAAAACAAAAAGTTGTAAAACATTTTCAATTTCACAGTGGCACTGTTATAATATATCGATGCATATTAATATGGTCGATGCCCATGTGCATATAAGTATGGTTGATGCCCCGGTGAGAATTAAGTTAATATACGCACCAGTATCGTATTTTGTAAAAAAATATGTAATTTTTATATCTGATGATTCCTTGTTTTTTTTTCAAGGACATTTTGAAAATTCCAAGGGATAAACAAGGGGAAAACCAAGACATCCAGGTAGGGATGTCCAAATAAGTGTAGAAGAAGATGGTAAAATAAATGAACATAATTGCGTCACAAGAGGAGTCATCCCAACTACAATGTGCATCAAAGGTATGCAATCATTTACTTATTCTCTTATGTACATCGAATTCAATTATCATGTGAAATACTTATTTTCAATTATTTTGTTGTAGAAAAGAAAAAAGAAATATAACTCATTCAACAGATAAGACATGATGACAAGGAATAAAAAGGTTGATTGCAAACTTCGTGAGTATTTATGTTTTTGGTCTTCCTTAAGATTTCATGTTTGTTGTGATCTTTATATTTAAAAAATTAATTTACACTTGTCCATGGATGTCTTCTAATAAGTGCTAACATACAAAGATGAGCCCACCCATGAACTGATAAACATTGGGTTAAGTATGTGTTGTGTATGAAAGTTTAATTGAAAAAATTGTAAGTAGCTATGTTGTTTAAATTTCCTTGTTTTAAAATTAATGAAACAACAATACAAATTTATATTAATTATATCGATTGTGCTTTGTCATGGCATATTAAACATGCAGGAAACAAAGTATGGAATGCAACCAACATAGGAGATTTTGAGAGAACGTGTGAACCATGGCTTCAAATGAATGTGTATTGTTTATGAAATACTTTGTGCTAAGGTATGCTTTTTTGTTTACGCAATCATGTATATTCTATGATATATATATATATATATATAGATAGATAGATAGATATCACAATTTATTTCTATGTTTGTAGATAAAATATGAAGGGGTGGAACATAAAAAACAAGTCGATCAAGAAAAAAATAGGTTAAATAATCAAAGTACAATATCGCCTACAAATGTTGAAGAAATGAGGCAAGCATGTAGCTCAAGTGATGACCGTATTTCAACTGATGAATGCCAGCCAATATAATTGAATGTTACTGCATGTTGTATGTTTTGGAATATGTGTCTCTGAAAATCAGGGATTTTGTTTAATGTACTAGACATATTGTCTCAAGCGCATGAGGAAATGTTACAAATAAGTGTAACAATTACATATTGGTTGCAATTTGATTATTGTGGACCTTTACATTCTCCTTTTTTGTATGACAAAGGGTCCCTTATTCACATATAATAAAATGGATTTCTTATTTTATTGCATTGTCGAATGTTGTAAAATGTTGCGTTGTTGAATAATTAATATGTGGATGATTTACATTGTTACAAATAGAATAGGTGTAATTCATTGGATAACACATTAATGAAATAATTATATCAAAATGAAATAATAAAAATATAAAACCATATTATTGAAAAAAGTATTTGATTTTGAAATGATTAATTGAAAATTTGTAAAAAAAACAATTAAAATATATACATATGAGTGCATTGTATTCTTATAAACTTGCTAGACGGTACATGGCATAATATAGAAAGAGGTGTGTTTTGAGGATTCATATGCACTGGTGCACATTAATTATAATAACACACTGATACGAACTATTGAGAAAAAACATTTTTTGTAAATGACATAACGTACAATAATATTTATCGTTTCAAAATTGTATGGTGTTTGTATTTAAAATATACACCAGGACACTAAATATAATGTATGCACCGATGCATTATTGTTTTTATACACATCGGGGTTCTAAATATAATGTACACACCAATTCTTTTAATATATTATACACATGAGTGCTTAGTAAAACAAATGGAGCCGACATCTCATCTCAAATATTCAAAATTTCGCTACCCTTCGGTTGACATGATAAACAAACACCGATGTACTAATTATACAAGCATTGGGGAACACTCTATATTAAACTCACTGGAGCTCATGATAACTGATAGGAATTGGTGTGCACTATAACATAAATGCACCAAGTCATACAAAAATTTAAACATCGGTGCTTCATATGCAAACAAAGTGGAACCGATGCATAAAAATTATAAGAGCATCAGTGCCTTGCATACAACGAAAAAGGTGGAACCAGTGCAATATAATTATAAAAGCGTTGATGCCTTTATATTATATTAATGCACCGGGACATGTTTTCAAATATCACATCAGTGCGTTTTGACAATAAAAGCACCGAGAAAAAAAAAACTCTGCGACAACCTCCACCCGCCCAATTTTTTTTAGTTAAATAAAACATCTGTTAAAACCTCCACTAAAACCTCCACAACTAATTGAGGAGGTTTTCATGAAGTTTTTTTTTTTAATTTTGCCAAATTTTGTAACACTAAAAATCTCCTCAAAAACCATTGCTAAAAGGAGTTATCCTTGTAGTGAAATGAGCAAATTGCGAACATCTTCACCAAAACGCTTGGAAGAGAAACGTTTCAAAATTTCAAAATTATGCTTGGACTCACAAACACCCCCTCATATTAAAGGGGGGATGTTGGACACGTAATCCTTGGGATTGTGTTACTTGTGCATACTATTGTAAATAGGAAGAATCGTAGGTGATAGGAAGAGTCACCCATTAAGGGAAGACCAGAGGTCATTTGATTTGAATTTATAAAAAATTTCACGTTAATGAAAACATAAAATGTGGAGTTACGTTTTGTACCATACATGTCCTTTCAATATTTCATGAAACTTATTTATGCATATTACAATTTGGTTATATTTATTGCATATTTTCAATGTACTCTTTATTAACATATAAAATTTATTATATTTAAGTAATTTAGATAAAGAAACAAGTCAAAATATATTTGAACTACTATGCAAGAAATAGAAGAATATTATGAAGATATTGTTGAACATATCTATTAAGTTCATTACATATGGATTGTTACGTGTGGACTTCATGTAGAGTTCCTAATTATGTAGGGGATTAATAGACTCTATAAAAGAAAGGTGGTTGTGCCTTGGGAGGTAGACCCAATACCCAATGTTTATCTCTTTCCCAAGCAATGAACATACTAATGATTATTCCAAATCCAATTCCCACTCCCAATCCCAATGATATTAAAGAAACATTTTCATCTACATGACTCAACCATCCTTTAAAATTAAGACTCTTACTACTAGTATGTCCTTTTATTTTATCCATTTCAATGTTGCATGGATGTAAGGAAATTCCACATAGACATTTATTTTTTTATATGAACTGGCCTCGAAAGTGGAAAATTGAATACCATTTGGAAAAAAGATAATAAACTCTGTTCTTGAGGAATAGCTCCACTCAGATTATTTTCAGCCAAGTCCAATTGCTCCACAGTAGATATATAGCCCAGAGATATAGGTATTTTCCCTTCCAATTGATTTCCATATAAATTTAGCAATCGTAGAGTCCTCAGACATCCAATGCTTGCAGGTATTTCTCCCGTGAAATTATTGCTTGATAAGTCTAATATCGTGTTTGTGATCAAAAGATATCTCATAGAATACTCAAATATTTTTATTTCAATTTTCAATCTAACATATAGTATACTGGCATCTAGTTGTTGAGATCCTTTGCTTGAAAATCCTTGAAGTTTCCCAATGTCCCATGGTATTCTTCCATTGAATTTATTGTTTGATAAATCCAAGGGTTGTAAATTTGTTAGATTTGTGATCTGTGAAATAATACCACCATGAAGATAATTATTACCTACACTTAAAAATCTAAGATCATATAAATTTGAGTAGTAACAAGGAACCTCACCTTTAAATTGATTTTCTTTTAAATCGAGAACGTGAAGTCTGGTGCAGTTTGACAAAGATGTTGGAAGAGTGCTTGAAAAGTTATTAGAATGAGCAGATAGAACTTCCATAAAAATTGGAAAGCCTATATCCAAATCTCCACTTAGTGAGTTATCACACATAGTAAGCATCTTTAACGCAGTGAATTATGTAAGATTAGGGGTATTATCCCTGACAAAATGTTGTCTCTCAAATTTAAATGTCATTTTCATGAAATTGCAAATATCTTCAGGAATATTCCCTTCTAGGTTGTTATACGAAAAATCTAATACCTCAAGTTAATTCAAACTCGGAATGGATTTTGGTACACTACCTGTGAGAAAATTTGAATCAAGAAATAGGTGGGTTAACTGAGTCAAATTGGCTTGAGGGATGTTACTCGTTATATTATTTGAATTAATATGTAGGCGGGTCAACTAACTCAAGTTGGCAATGGAAAGAGGTATGTTACCAATGATGTTATTTTCCCCAAGATATAGGACTATTAGAGAAAGATGAAATATACTCATGGGAACAGAGCCTTGGATTTTGTTCCCTCCCAAATCTAACACCACAAGATTGCTGAAATTTTCTATTTCGGAAGGGATGGAACCCGAAATACTCACTAGACTACATGGACTATAATGACTTGAATGTGGACTATAAATATACAATTGTGTAAGCTTTCTCAAACTACCCAAGTGAGGTGGTCTAGTGCCGAACAATAGGTTTCTCCCCAAAAAAAAGACTTCAGGGAAGAACAATTACCCAAAGATGAAGGAATAATGTTCTCCAATTTGTTAGACTATAGATTGAGGTAGTCTAGTTTTGAAAACAAGCCCAAGTCAACTGGAATTGAACCCGAGAACTCATTTGCATTGAGGCTAAGTATTTGCAACTATTTAAGCTGCCCAAACTCCTTTGGAATCCTCCTGTTAAAAGGTTTATTAGAAAAATCAAGAGTGTGCAAGAAGGAGAGGTTACTGAGAGATGTCGAAAGGGTACCTTCCAGTCCTAAACCAGGAAGGATAATAGTAACCACTATTTAAGTGGGTTGTCTACACTGCATACCATTCAAGGGGAAAACATTCTTCGAGTCCTGATCAATGCAAGAGATACCATTCCATGAACATACTTTCTCAGCCTTCCAGTTCAAGAGTGATCCAGATGGATCATATTTGATTGTGTCTTTCAAGGTCAAAAGTGTTAAATATATATGTAACCTCAACAATCTGACTATACACTACTAGCTATCCTGACCAATTGTACAATCATTTCTTGATGTTCTTGATTTTCTTGAGCCTATTTAGCTCAACTCTTTTCCCTTTTCATATGTACTCAATAATATACTCAACGCTATTGCATTCTTCTCATCTTCTTGTTTTCCATTTCTATATTCTCTCTTCACATTTTGTCATGGTATCAGAGCTTCAGACGTAATCCTCTTCACATAGCCTAGAGAGTAGCCCGATTCTATGAAGCGTGGAGATTAGACTGTCTACGAGAGCATGGGATGCAATATTCTTCACAGATATTGGAGAACAATCTATAGTCCACCAGTCTGCTCAAAAGATCATTGCAGACAACAAGCGCGAGGAAGCAGAACTGCAGAAAACAAAGAAAAAAAATTAAAGAGTCATGAGCATTTAAAGATTCGTGAGAAATTAAAGATTCATGAAAGATTCGCGAAGAAGAGCTGCAGAAGCATAAACAATTAAAGATTTGTGATGTTTTTAAGAATTTGTGAAAGATTCGAAAAAAATAATCTTCAGAAGAAAGTCTTTGGAGATACAACAAAAGACAAGCTCAATAGCCGTAAGCTCGACTTTGTGAACATATATGAGCCTTTAATCACGATCATTAAGGACGACGAGCTAGTAGGAAAGGAGAATTGTTTTTCTTAGCCATAAGATCTGATCGTGAGAAATCTCAACCATCAGATCAAGCAAAGATTAAGCCATGAACGTCAGATCTCATCAGAGAGAGATCGACGGTGAGGAAACATTGTCAGGATCAGAGAGGAAATTAAAGCACGAGAAAGTTGTGAGCCTGCAATCACTCAAGATTGTTGATATTTTCATATCAACAGATCAATGACGGATATTTATCCCACTACGGACAAGAATCTTCACTTTGCGAAGATCAGCAAAGAGATTAAAGAGTGAGTGAGTTGAGTCTCCGCAATCACTCATGGTCATTGATCTTCAAGCAAGTGACACACGTCTGGAGACATCATACTCCAGGAGGAAGCCAACAAAGGCTCAGGAGTAAATCTCTCCTGAAGATCTGAAGAGTCAAAGTAGATCCAAAACGTTGATCGGAGTGGACACATGGCAGGAGATCCTTCACTTCGACGATAATCACTTCGGAAGAAAGAAGGATAAGAGAAGCCAGAACTCTTGAAGGCCTGAAGCCCAGAGTTCATTTGGACCGTCCATCAACAAGGACACGCAACACCAAATCCATCACTTCAGAGACCTAACACTCTGGAAGATATTGCAGAGCCAGATCTACCCGAAGTCCCGAAGTAAATCTGAGCCCTTAAAGGATATGGACATGCGTTGATAGATCTATCACCTCATAATATTAAAAATTTGGAGGTTTGAAGTGTTGTGCACCTCAGAACACCCGAAGCCTGAAGTTTTGAAATAAATCTCGACCGTCCAAATCAACAGGCCATGTGGAAGCAAATCTCGCACTTTGGATATTCGGCACTCCGGAGGATTGCAGTATTAGCAAACAAAAACTCCCAAACGCCAGAGTTTCGAAGGATATCTTGGTCGTTCATTCACTAAGGCCTAAGGACCATTGATATTTGCAGCAGCAGGTAAGAAAGGAATATCACCTAAAGTCTTGAAGTACTTGTGGATCGTTGATCTCAAATCAACGAGGATCGTTGATCCTTGCAACAGGATAGAAAGGAATATCACCCGAAGCCCCGAAGTAATTGAGGATCGTTGATCTCAATTCAATGAGGACCGTCTATCTTTGGAATAAGACCGTTATTCGACCATTCAGCTATTCGGAGGAATTGAGACCTTCAGTGTCAAAACGCTCAAAGCCCAAAGACCCGGAGTGCCTGGTTCTCATCGCACGGTCACATGAGAAGATAAACTTCATTTTTTTGACTCTCGAGTAAACTCATAAAGCCCAATTCCCCCATTAAAGGGGTTACACTTTCCAAAGAAGTGGTCATCCCCATTTTTTTCAGTCCAAAGTCACTGAGAGAACTTTGTAAAGCTGGTTTTATACACAGGAAACAAGTAAACACACAAATCATTAAACAATTTCTTGTTGTTTAAATTTTTTTCTTCAAAGATGGCCACCTCGAGCAATTTAGGACCAAGTCAAGGACCGATTCTTCTTGGAAATAATTATGAGTTTTGGTCTCTTAGAATGAGATCCTTCTTGCAAGCACAAGAGTGTTGGGATCGAGTGGATCTTGGATACGTGGAACCAGATCCAACAGACCTTGCTTCCATAACCAACCAACAAAGAACTGCTCAGGTAACACAAAGGAACAAAGAGAATAAGGCAAAATTATGGATTCAAAACTCAGTGGATGACTCGATTTTCTCAGAAATCATAGGCGTTGTTACTTCTAAACAGACCTGGGACATCCTTAAATCAACATACCAAGGAAATTACAGAGTCAAAATAGTTAAACTGCAAACCTTGAGGATGCATTTCGAGACTTTAAAAATGACAGAATATGAAAACATTGATCAGTTTATGACCAGAGTCATGGGAATTGTAAACTAGATCAGATTGACTGGTGAAGCCATCCTTGATCAATGAATTGTTGATAAATTCCTCAGAAGTTTACCAAATAAATTCAAAATGGTTGTTACAACTATCCTTGAATCCAAGGATTTGTCAAATTTTTCAATAGATGAATTAATGGGCTCTTTATTGACACATGAGACCAGACTACATCTTGAAGATGAGTCAACAACAAATGCCTTCAAGACTCAATTCTTCTTCAGTAGAGGGAGAGGCAGAGGAAGAGGTAGAGGTCATGAAGGAAGAGGGAGAATTCCAAGTAACCATCACTCAAGTTAAGGTCACAAACAACATCATAATTTCCAAGGTTGCAGACAACAGAACCAGAATCAGAACTTCCAGCCTCAAAGAGGTAGAGGGAGAAGATCAAATGAAAAATCAAGCATACAATACTATTACTGTAAGAAGTTTGGATACTATGAATATGAATGTCATAGGAAGCAAGAAGGTCAACTCTTAGGTAGAGCACATGTCTCAAATCATGAAGGAGAAAACTCATATGGTATGTTTCTCTCATGCCACAATATTGAAGAACAACATAAAGATCTATGGTTGTTGGACAGTGGATGCAACAATCACATGACAGGTAACAAAGATTTACTCTCATGCATTGATTCTTCCATTTCATCTGATATCACACTTGGAAATGATTCTTTAGTCAAATTTCAAGGAAAAGGAATTGTTCCTATTCTTACTAAACAAAATGTAAATAAAGACATACACAATGTCTATCATGTTCCATATCTGACACATAATCTGCTAAGTGTGGGACAACTAATTGAACATGGATATAAGGTACTTTTTTAAGGAGCATAATGTAGGATATATGATAAAACCCCCAACAGAAAATTGATTTTTGAAATCCACATGACCAAGAATAGGATGTTTCCCCTTACCCTCAAAACTGCAAATCTGATCCAATCATATGCACAAAGTGCATCCACCCCCAATGAAACTATGGTTTGGCATACAATATTTGGACATATACCCTTTTAGAGTCTAAGTCTTCTAGATAAGAACTCCATGGTAAAAGGTCTACCTATCTTCAACGAGCAAAATCCCTCATGTGAGTCTTGCATTCTTGGAAAACATAAGAGAACTAGTTTTCCACAATCCTCCACTCAAGACAAACAACACTTAGAGTTGGCTCACACTTACCTATGTGGAACAATGCAAACATAGTCAATAGGCGGTAGTGTTTATTTTCTAACGTTTATTGATGACTTTAGCAGGAAAATTTGGATCTATTTTCTCATACACAAGTCTGAAATGTTTGCAAAGTTCAAATAATTCAAAGTTGAAGGTGAAAAACAAAGTGGAAAATATGTAAAATATCTCAGGTCAGATGGAGGAGAAGAATGCAACTCCAAAGAATTTTCAATTTTTTGCAAATCACAAGGCATCATCATGCAAACTAAAGCCAGGTATACTCCACAACAAAATGAAGTGGCTGAAAGGAAAAATCAGACAATAATGAACATGGAAAGGAGCCTTCTCAAAGAGAAATTTATGTCAAATACATTTTGGGCTGAAGCAATAGCATGCTCAACTTATGTCCTGAATAGATATCCATCCACCAGTCTCAAGATGAAGGTCCCTCAAGAAGCATGGAGTGGGAAAAAGCTAATTGTTGGTCATCTTAGGACATTTGGATGCATAGAATACACTCACATACCTTCCGAATTAAGGAAGAAACTGGAAGATAGAAGTGAGAAATGCATCTTTACTGGCTGTAGTGAAACATCAAAAGCTGACAGGCTCTACAATCCAATCTCAAAGAAACTGATTCTCATTAGAGATGTAATTTTTTTTGAAAATCAGTTCTAGAACGAGTCTGGAAATCAACCAATGGATAGTCAAGATCCATTGTTGTAACATCCTGAAGACATAAACAATTCAGGACAACAAATGCATTAGCCTGCTCATCCAAGGGTGTAGGTACAAGGACAACCTGAAAGTTCTCAGGATAGCTCTACTTCAAGCATAAACTCTTCCTCTGAACTTCCAAATTAGAGAACTCAAAGTTTGAGAGAAATCCATCAGCACTTGGATGACATTTATCAACACAATCTTTTTGCATTAATGTCATGTCAACCCACATCTTTTAAGGAGGCAACTAAGGAGCCACATTGGGTTCAAGCCATGAACCAAAAGATTGACTCCATTGAGAATAACAAGACATGGGATCTTGTTGATATTCCCAGACATAAGAAAAGTATTGGTGTCAAGTGGGTTTACAAAACTAAACTTAATGAAAATGGGCAGATTGAAAAGAACAAGGCAAGACTTGTTTCCAAAGGATTCTCACAACAACTAGGTATTGATTATGGTGAAAATTTTTCTCCAGTAGCAAGGTTGGACACTGTAAGGACTCTCTTATCCATAGAAGCTCAACGCAAATGGCAAGTATACCAGATGGATGTCAAGTCAACTTTCCTAAATGGTGTCTTAGAAGAAGAGGTCTATGTGGACCAGCCACCTGGATTTGAAGTCAAAGAGTAGCCAGCCAAAGTATATCGGTTTAAGAAATTCGTGTATGGTTTAAAGCAAGCTCCAAGATCTTGGTACAACAAAATTGACACTTACTTGATCAAAAGTGGTTTCAGCAGAAGCCAAAATGAACCAACTCTCTACACCAAATTGATCAGCATGGTAAAATTCCGATTATTTGCTTATATCTTGATGACATGATATATAATGGAAATATTGAGTTAATCAGTTTTAAACATGCCATGCAATCTGATTTGAGATGACAGATCTTAGCATAATGAAATATTGAGGTTGACCAATCAACCAAAGAAAGTTTTGTTTGTCAGCAAAAGTATGCAATAGACATCATCAAAAGATTCTGCATGGAAGACTACAATCCAATAGAAACTCTTATACCCGTAGACACAAAACTGAGCAAGAAAGATGAAGGCCCTACAATGGACCCTACCCTGTACAAAATTTTAGTAGGCAGTTTGTTGTAACTTACAACAACTAGGCCTGATATTATGTATGTAGCCAACCTTGTTTCCAGGGTCATGGAATCCCCCAAAGATTCTCACTGGAAGATGTCGAAAATAATTTTGAGATATTTTGCAGGTGCTCTCAATTTTGGCTTATGGTACACTCAGTCTAATGATGATCATATCTCTGGTTACACAGATAGTCATTTTGCAGGCAACCTAGATGACAAGAAAAGCACCTCAGGACATGCTTTTCACCTGGGCACGAACCTAATTTCTTGGGCATCAAAGAAGCATCCCATAGTCTCAATATATTCTACAGAGGTAGAGTATGTCACTACTACCTCAACTTCATGTCAATTTGTGTGGCTAAGAAGAATATTGAATGATATGTCACATATAGAAAAGGAGCCAACTCCTATCTTCTGTGACAACACCTCAACAATTGCTCTATCCAAAAATCATGTGTTTCACAAGAAAAACAAGCATATTGACACTCGTTTTCACTTCATACGTGAGATAGTTAATAATGGTGACATTACACTTCAATTATGTGGCTCACGAGATCAGCTCGCAGATATTTTTACAAAGCCACTAGGAAAATCCATTTTTGATTTTCAGAGACGGCACGTGGGAATTATTAGTGCTCATGTTTGTAATTGTTGAGTTTAAGAGGGAGTGTTAAATATATATGTAACCTCAATAGTATGACTGTTCGTTTCTTGATGTTATTGATTTACTTGAGCCTATTTAGCTCAACTCTTTTCCCTTTTCGTATGTACTCAATAATATACTCAACGCTATTGCATTCTGCTCATCTTCTTGTTTTCCATTTCTATATTCTTTGCTTCACATTTTGTCAAAAAGGTCCTCCACGTCCCTTTTATTGTAGTTGTCCATGGAGTCCATGAGCGATGATGGAACTTTATTAACGCCCTCCAGTATTTCACATCCATTCAAAACAAAATCTTGACAGAAACAGAATGAGGTTGAGCAGCAGTTAACCCACCGACCATGTGTTGATAGAGACCATCATTATATAAACCATCTTCCCTATGAGTGTGGGAAGAATATGGCTTCGAGCTTGAGTAACTAATAGTTGGTGTAGCTACAGACAGTGTCATGATAACAAAGCACACAAGCATAAGAAGAATAACATCTTTATGATCCATTTTTCTCTTTGCAACACTCCAACTTCCTTGAAAACTTGTGAGTTATGTTCTTACAATGCAAGCATATAAATAACTGAAGCTTTCTCTATAACTTCCTTTCTATGAGGGTTAGGAAAGTGCAAGGCAATAACATGGAAAATAAATTAAGAGGGAAGAGAAAGATAAATCGCTGCATTGACCAGTACAGTGAAGAAAGTGGGGTATCGACCCAACTTACATAAAGAAGTCACAAAACACACCAAAGTCATAAAGAGTCGCGAAACACACCAGTGACTTGGAAAAATGGAAAAGAAATAATAGAGAAAGAGAAAATTGGTCGTGCTAATTGGGACATAGAGTAAATAAAATGGGGGTAATTTATCCACAAGTTTTTTTGAAATTTTGTTTTGTAGCATCAATTCAAACAATGTTGGGTAAACATACTACGTTTTAGGTTTTTTTGGTTAGAATCAGGGGATGTAAATTTGGACAAAATCATTATTTGTTGTTGTTTAAATTGTATTTATGAATACATAAATGGATTCAACCTATTGAAAAACCCCTGGAACACTTCAACTATATAAACTTAGCCACTCTAATTTGTAGATCCAACCATTTCTCACCCAATTTCGGGCAAAATCAAACTGAAAAAATTATAAAAAAATCAACCAAAAGAGAAAACATTTAGACTCCTCTAATTCAAATAGTAGGAAAGATAATAATGAAGAGAGAAAAATTTAGTTCCGGAACATCAATTCAAACAGTGGGAAAGTCGATAGTGGAAAGAGAAATGACATCTAGTAAAGGAAATAATGGAGAAGAAATGGCCGACTGACATCGAGTAAAGTCAATAATAAAGAGAGAAATGGTCGTGTTGGCCAGGACTCCGAGTAATGAAAATGGGATAAAGCATTTTTTTCAAACTCAAGTGGAAAGTAAACAAGAATTGCAAGGCAACATAGTCCCTTCTTTTGGCGGTTTGAAAATTGATAATAATAATGATTTAAAACCTCATATGCATAATTAAATTTAAATTTTATTACTAAAAGTTAGTGAAAATAATTATCAATATTAATATTTTTATTATAATTATAATTGATTATTAAGTTAGTGAAATTAATTGGTCCTATTAATATTTTTATTATAATTATTATTGATTATTGTTATAACTATATTTGGTATTATTATAATATAATATTAATATTAATATTCATTAGTAAAATTAATTATTACTATTAATTTTTTCATTAAAATTATAATTGATTATTAATATTACTATATTTATTATGATTGTAATCAATTATTCATATAATATATTATTAATCTATTATTATTGTAATCTATTTTAAGCTTTTATAAAATTGCTTATCTTTTCTTAAATTACACTATAGAAACACTTCGAATTTTTGGAAAACCGAAAAAGATACAATTTTGATCCCTATAGGGAGATTGAAGGCATCCTTGGCATCTTCCTCCTATTGTTTCGGTGAGCAGCTAGTGACAACAAAAATAAGTGTAGTCAACGTCATAATAAATTTGTGAAGCTATCTTAATCAATGGAGTTGTTGTCACAATAAACTCCTGAACGACATGCTTTGTCTAAAACGTACACATCTTACTCAAGCGGAGTTGGTGACATAATAAATTCTTGAATTGTTTTGCTTGTTCCCACAAGATAGTGAGTATTGAAAACATAAAATCATTTATGGGAATATGAAATATTGATTGTGCAATTAATTTAAATTCTCAAAGGACGTGAAGGCCACAATAAGGTCTCAAACTTTTCAACCAATAACAATTTAAAAAAATAAGTTATTTTATAGATTAAAAAATTAAAAATTGTATTTCTTATGTATAACATTAGATTTCCCATGGAAATTTTTTAAGTCAATGGAAATTAATGTTAAATCAATAATAAACTCATTGCTATAATCCTACTTTGGCAGGGACTAATAAAGAATTTAATATCAATCAATTATTTTAATATATTTTACATGAAGAATTACATTTGTATTTGTTTGAATATTTTCTAATTTATTATAATTAGTTTAATGTGGTTCTTTGATTATTTTTCTCATTGGAAAGGCACGGCTTTTGCACTTTGGAAGCAAGTGAAAAGTAAATAAAGACATTATTATCAATCAATTATTTGTATTTATTTTAGATGAAGAATTACATTTTTATTTGTTTTATAGTTCATTATAATTATCTTAATGTGGTCCTTTTATTATTTTTCTCATATGAACGGCAGGGGCTTTAAACTTTAAATATAGTTTAATTTAGTATTAAGTGCATAAAAATATGGTTTAGGATTTAGATTTAATTTTGTATTTTTAAAATATTGATCAAGCATAAGTGGAGGAGTAAGTTGTTCATATATATATATATATGATGGTGTTGGTGGTGGTGGTTAAACACAAAAATCACTTGGTTTGCTTTAGAATTTTATTAATGTGTTTGGAAAGCTTTAAGAAAAGCATTTTTAAATCACAGTAGTTTTGATGAGTTATTAAGGTTAGGAAGGTCGTTATTGTAATAAATAATTTGAAATTGTGATCTAATGTGGGTGTATGCAAGACTGTTAAGCCCTAATATTGGTTCATTACCCCTTAATTGGGGCATATTATATTAGTAATGTTATTTTATTTATGTCGGCTTTAGGCCATTAGTTGTAATTATACCTCCTAGTCTCCTATATATACCAAGGAGACATTTTCATT
>SNQJ01S0071890.1:38177-48700 GCA_010110895.2 Picea sitchensis | reverse complement strand
GATCGGGTTATGGAACATCGCGGAACAAGGGTTCCAAATTGGAACGCGGCTTCTCACCATCAATTTGGAAGATGTATACTTCCTAACCAGCCTCTCGAAAAGAGGGGCTCCTATAGTTTTATCCGGATAGAGGGCACTTCCTGCGCCTGTGGATGAGTACCTGGCAAACCATTGTGTCCCAGGAGCGAGACTAGTGGGAGGTAGAATCACAATCAAACATATCATGGATCTACTTCTTTGGTCCATTATGTTTTCCATTACGAGTATAGCGGGAAGTACCAGTGCACACCTAGTTTCAATATCACAGGTGGCCTATGGTTTACAGTGTCTAGAGCCAACACTATTTAACTGGAATGTAGGTTTCCTTCAGAATGTGAAGCAGAATATTACGAGATGCAAAGCAGGGCAGCAGAAGTAGTTCAGGTATGGTTCATTTTTGGTTTCCTTCTTCTTAGAACGCATTCCTTAGATGCAACCTCAAATTGCATTAGCAGTACGGCCAGTGGGAGAGCCACGTATGGAGTGATGGACTAGCCTGTCTCCGAGACTAGGCTCAGATTCAGAGTTCAAATTCACCAGTGATTTCTTCGCTTAGATAAGACATCAATTGATCATGATAGAAGACTTTCCATATGCTGGAGTGGACTTTTGGGGAAGCATGGACCTGGTCCTTCCATATGGGGTGGACTGGGACACGTCAGGTAAGAAGCCAAAAAATATCTTGTCAAGTGTTTTTTTTTTTTTTTTAAAACTTATATTATTTTTTTGGGTACATAGAAGAGTTCTTAACAAATGTATCGCTTCATCATGCAGACAAGGGAGCAACACGTCCGGCAGAGATACTGACATTGGGGCGCCGCGGGGATGATCAGGTAGTAGTAGTGGGAAGGGGTCTCCAAGAGGTGGAGACAAACCTCTATGGTCTTACGACAGGTATCCCTCCTCTTGAGAGGGAGAACATACCCTTTCACTTCCAGAGACACACAGTGGGAGTTCCTGAGAGTATTAACTGTTTACTGAGACAAGTAGCCCATGCGGTGATGTGCTACTTGGAGCACAATGTGGTGCGGGAGGAATAGGACCTCACTAATTTTTTTTGTATAGTCTTTATGACGATGTTATGGGCACGAGGACCCAACATTTTTCCTATCTATGTACCATTTTTATGTAATCAAACATTTTCAGTCACGCTGTATATATACATTTCTGAGTTTTTACAGTGTCAAATGATTGGCAAATAATGATGTTTTTTATGTGATGTGTTTTAATTTACATGATGATATGTGATGTGATTTATTTCCTTTATAAAAACTTATCTATGTGCGAGATACCTATCCATGATGTAATTATCTAAGGAATCTGAAATGGTATTGAGTTCTCTTGGTATGTGTTTGTATTCGATAAAATCAAACATTCGTTCAAGACGACGAACTCATAAGTGGAGACGTAGTAGGATAAGATTGTGAATAGCGTAGATTTGATTAAGTTGACAGACCATGAGTTGGGATTCTAGGTTGACGATCATGCGAGAAACGCCTAGGGAGGAGGCTTCAGTTAAAAGTCCGATGACAACATGATATTTTGCCATGTTGTTAGTTGTCGATCCTAAGAAAATATCTCTAGAACTCACCAACTCGTCAGAGTGTTAAATGACCCAATCTGTAGAAGCAATGTTCTGGGTGTGTCGACTAGCGCCATTTGCAAACCCAAAAGCAATAGGAAAGGAAGATGTCATATGCGCATGAAAACACAAAACACAGTATAAATGGCTAAGGCAAAAACTCAAGCACGCAAAATAAAAGACACACCAAACTAAAAATACAATAGTGTACAAAGAACGTATGCTAGATGTTCTATGCATAGTACTTATTAAGGTAAATCCCGTTCTGGGGCTCACCCAGGGAGATTTCGTCATAGTCAACTAGCTCGTAGGCGCTTCTATGTAGAACACATTTCACTATGTGAGGACCATGCCATAGAGGTTCTAAATTCTCTGTCCCTAACTTATCATGAGCCTGGTCATAAATGAGGACTAGGTCTCCTTCTGCAAAAGTGCAAGGATGGACAGATTTATCGTATTGATTCTAGATTCATTTTTTATATGTCTCATTGACGAGAGCAACATCATGACGTGTTTCATCCAGCCTAGTCAAGTGTAAGAAATGTTCTTCTTCAACAAAAGTGTGGGACAGGAGTTCTACTTTGAGTTTCAACGAAGGAATTTCACACTCGATTGGTAAAAAAGCTTCTATGCCATATACTAGCTGGAAGGGAGTGAATCCAGTAGCAGTTTTTATTGAGGTCCGATAAGCCCAGAGAGCAGAGAAAAGTTGTAAATGCCAAGATGTCTTGTTTTCCCCTACCATCCATTGGATCATGGTTTTAAGGACCTTGTTGATAGCTTCAACTTTTCCATTAGCTTGAGGATAATACGAGGATGATTTTTCATGGTGAAAACCCAACTGGGCATGCAACTCACTCATCATCTGGTTCTGAAAATGTGAACCATGATCAGTGACAATGGCTTGTGGAACACCAAAGCGAGTGATGATGTGTTTAAAAAATAAAATATCTGTAGTACGACCATCATTCAGAAAGGTAGGCATAGCCTCAGCCCATTTTGTAATGTAATCAACTGCAACGATTATATAACCCTGCCCCCTAGCTGAGGTAGGCTTACATTGCATGAAATCAATGCCCCATTTGGCAAAGGGGGTGATGTAAATAATGGGATGTAGTGGAGCAGGGTGGGTGCGTTCCTTTGTGGGAAAAAATTTGATGGGTGGGAATTTTTTGACTACCTCAATACAATCCTCGAAGATTGAGGGACAAAAGTAACCACCACGTAAAATTTTCTGGGTTGTAGCCATCCCAGAAAGGTGACTGCCACAGGCTCCAAGTTGAAATTCATTAAGAACATGTTCAACCTCTTCATGAGTCAAACATCGTCGCAGGATAGTATCAATACCATAGTGATACAAAGTTTCACTGATGATAAGGTAGGGACAAGAATGATGGAGGATACAACGACGCTCTTCACGAGAGATATCGGGCTGAAAACGTTGGGTCTGGAGATAAAGAAGGATATCTCCATACCAAGTTTCAGACGTGTTTATGAAGAATAGAGTCTCATCGGGGAGAGAATCTCTGGGCTCAGTATCGTCATCAGCATGGGGAAAGTCGTAGATAAGCTCCGCAAACACCAAAGATTTTTTAGATTTGGACTTAACAAATTCAAGACCAAACTCTTGAAGGATGGCAATCCATTTAGAATATTTTCCCCCAAGAAATTATCGTGTCAGAATATGATACATGGGGTTTGAGTCTGCGATAACTGTGGTGGTGCGTAGAAAAATGTAGTGACTGAATCTATGGACAACGATGACGGCTGCCATAGCCAACTTTTCAACATGTGAATATCAGAGCTCGGGACCAGATAGAGTTTTTCTCAAATAATATATCACATGTTCCTCACCGATAGGGTCCTCTTGAACTAACACCATAGCAATAGTGGAAGTAGAGGCTTCTAATTAAAGGATATAATCCTGCATATAGTTCAGAGGATGCAATAAAGGTACATGGGTCAACGCATGCTTAAGAGCAGCAAAAGATCATTGAGCAGTTTCATCCCAGATGAAAGGGGTGTCTTTCTGCAACAATCACATAAATCCTTTGGTAATATCAGCGTAGTTACAAATGAAATGGCGAAGAAAGTTTGCTTTCCCCTGCAAACTTTGGAGTTGTGTCAGAATATTAGGTGGAGGTAAAGCTAGGATAGCTCTAATCTTTAAGGAATCCACCTTAATCCCATCCTTGTAGACAACAAAGACAAGGAGTCAGCATGATTCGACAGGAAAAATATATTTATGTGGGTTCAAACGAATATGGTAGAATCGACATCGAAGAAAAATCGCCCGTATATGACCAAAATGGTCCGATCGACTGAATGAGTGGGCTAGTAATTCGTCGAGGTAAGGTTCCGCAATATGTTTGATATCATGGAAAGCATATGACATGGCTCGCTGGAATGTAGAACCATCATTTTTAAGGCCAAATGGTAGTTTCTGATAGGCGAAATTTCCCGATGGGAAGATGAAGGTTGTCTTATGTTGATCAGCAGGTAAAATCGCAATATGGTTATACCCTGAGAAACCATCCATGAAAGAGAAAATTATGCTACCAACGCAATTATCAATAATATGGTCGATGAAGGGAATAGGGTAGTTGTCTTTGGGACAAGCCTTATTGATATCCCTATAATAAACACAGATGTGAATGGTCCCTTGTTTCTTAGTTACCAGAACAATGTCTGAAACCCATTCCATCAAGGGGATAGGATAAATGAAGCCAGATTTCAATAATTTCTCAACTTCTACCTTAATGACCGCGGTATTCTTAGGATGGACCAGGTAGAGTTTCTGTCGAACAGGTTTTACACCTGGGTAGGTTTTAATCTCATGCACAACGATCGATGGATCGATCCCTGGCATCTCTTAGTAGCTCCAAGCGGAGACATCGTGAAATTATTTAAATAAAGAAGTATAAGAGACCACTTCCTCGGGTGAACAATTAGCACTGAGGTTAATTTTTTCCATGACACCTTCCTTGATTGAAATGTCGATAATGATCGTATATGAAATGTTTCCCAAATTCCCCTCAGAAAGAGTATCTTTTGTGAGGATGGGAGATTGTGGAAAATCGACAACATCAGGAGGGAAGACAGAGTGTATGTCTTCTTGAATTTATTTGAAAGGTGGAAGAAAAGAGGATCGATGATGGCTATCATCCCAAGGTACATCGTTGATGCTAAGCATTTCCATAATAGATTCATCGGAAGGAAAAGTTTGGGAAATGTAGTCGTTCGTAGATGACAAGGAATTTAACAATGATGGCATCAATAACTGTCAGGTGCCAAGAGATGTTGGTCATCTGAGGAGGGAGAGGTAGATTGGATAGAAACGTATGAGGTTTCGACTGGACTAAGTGGCTTGGTGTCACCTAGTGCATCGAATTCCAACGGACTAGGTACAATCTGTTGGGAACTTTAATTGTCTAAATAAATAGATAATTAAGGTGTTCAATATAAATTGTCAAACCCAGGGAAGTTTTGTTATTTGCAAGATAATTGTGCACAATCTATGCTAGATTGATGAAAGAAAACATTAATCAAGTTGCAGTATTGAAAGAAAACAAAGTTTTAGAAAACTAAACATTAGCACAAGTTGTTGACACAGCTGGAGTTCTAATCTACTGTTGCAGGATGGAAATCACGCTTGCTTAATTGAAATCTAGATTGATGAGTGTAAAATAATCCTGGATTATCTATCTTATTCTGATTCTCTATTTTATCCTTGCAGAAAGGAATTATGTGCTAATTGCATAAAGGAAATCTACTTTAGTTGCAGGGAGTAAATTCACACTTCTAATTACTTATTGTTGAAAGCAAAGTTTTATCTAGTACAGAAAGACAATTCTCCAGCAGTATACAAAACTTGATTTCTGATTCTCATGAGAGACATTGATGCACATTTGATAGAAAGGAACTAAAATATAACAACAATTATGATATAAGAATGCTAACAGGTTATTCACATAAATTAAAGTAGCTAATCTAAAACAACAAAACAGAGGGTAGTCTGTGAGGAAGGTGGGCCCTTTCCTTCTCACTGAATCCACTCAAAGAGATCACAGTAGGTTGGAGAAACTCAAGTCGCCTTCTTTATTAAAATCGCAAAAATTGTTCAATTACAAGTTGCTTCACTTTACTTCACAATTCCACAGCTACTCTCCATTGTTAATGATTACAAAAGATCTATTATTTAAAGACAGAGTCATTTAGTTCAAAACGGACTCAGAATAGCCTTGATAATCCCAGATTCTCAATCTATTCATAAGATAGAAGAGATCTGTCATATTCATCAAATATGGACAAAGAATCAGTGTGAGCCAAAACATGTAACAGCAGAGGATCATTTTTTGGGATTCGACTTTCAGGATCGGTGGCCATCTGTTGTAGTGAGTGTAACAACTTTTAGGATTGGTGCGCATATGTTGCAGGCAGTGTAACAGCTTCCAGGATAAGTGGGCATTTGTTGCAGCAAGTGTGAAAGCTTCCAGGAAAGGTGCGTAGTTGTTGTAGTCATGTAACAGCATGCAAGACTAGCACACAGCTATAACAATTGGTGTAAGAGCAACGATCTTTCTTTAAGTCTTGGTTGTTCTACACATTTTGATCATTAGTTTCACATTTATGGGTAAAATGTGAGAAATACTACCAATCAAACGTGTTAAATGAATAACAATATCAAAGAAATATTAATGACTCATACCTTAGGAAAAAGGGTCTTGGTAGTATTAAAATAGGCATTTAGAATAGGAATGATAAGTTTGAAAGGGTAAAAGATATAGTGAAAAGGGGACATTTATGGGTCCTAACATGCCCCCCAACTGAAGACATTGCATGTCCTCATGAAAAAACACTTTCAAACCTTTCACTGAATCTGAAGTAGGGAGATGACTCCTCCCATGTAAACTGCTAAGATAATTCGTTAAGTGCCTGTATGAAAAACTGTGTGTACCCCCAATATCTGTTACCTCAATAATTTGTCCTGCTTGCCTTGTCTTTAAGAACAGAGTGCAACAGAGGTTCTTGTGTTTGAGCTACTGGTGAACCAAAAACTACTCTATTACGTAGAGATATCCTCTTTCTTACAGGTTCTTGTGGAGCAGTAAGGTCAAATTCTGTCTTAACTGAGAGGTTGATTGGTTCTTCAAGCTGGCCAGTGACTGGTACTTTTAAAACTTTATAGCCTACCTCAAAATAGATATTACCAAATTCATAGCACTTGAGCTCTCTATGTTGGTCCATAACAGATTTTCTAAGTGATAATATGTCTAAGGCTATCCCCTCTGGATTGTTTTGACGAGCCACCTGTAATTCATCCCTTAAGGAATCCAACTCTACTTTGAGGTTGTCATTTTCCTTTAATAGTTCAGTAATCCTAGAAATTGTTTTGCCCTGGATCTTCTTCTCAATTTGAGAAAAAAGTTGAGTAACTGGCACATCCTCGCAAGTTTGTGTAACTGGTTCTTGTGTGGCAGATACACCCAGGACTTGTTTCGGTGCAACAGTTGATTCTGGCCTGACTAATTCTTATGGAATAGTCTTTGCCTGGATAGTTGGTTCTTGTGTAACAGCTAAGTTAGGGATGGCAGTATCTTGTTCAATAGTCTCTTCCTAGGCAGTTGGTTCTTGTGTAACAGCCATGTCATCTGAGGGTATTGGTTCTTGTGTAGCAGTCTCTGTAGTAATGGAGGGTAATGGACGAAGAATAGGTATTGCATGTTCCATATCCTTCCATCCCACTGTTGCTACAATAGACCTTGTTGACTGAGTTCTCCTCCTAGGTAAAGTAGAGACAAAAACATTGTCTTTCTTTTTCGTGGGCTTCTAAGAGGAAGGGTGTTCTTCAACAATCTGACAAGAAGGAGGGCGTTCTTCAACAACTATACAGGGAGGAAATTATGGAATTCTAGGGTTTGGTATAATCTGTACTTCATCAGTCATCGAGGGATGCGTAGATTAATCAAGTGGATTCGATGATTCTGTTGTAACTCATTGATCCAGGTGGATATCGGTGGCCACCCACCTTTTCCAACTAGCTCAAAATAGTTTTCTGACAATTTTGGCAATTTACTATTTTTAGCGGGTTTTAACTTTCGGGGCCATTTTGAGGGCCTAAATGAAGATTTTTTGAGAACGAGGTTATAAATGATTTCCAAAGTCATAATTTATCCCTAAAAATGAATCTCCTCGATGATACCTTTCCAACGAGCTATCATACGCCTAAAATGAAGATCGTATGCAAAAGTTATGAGCCCGAGAAGTTGATGTACTAACTTACCCAAACGGGGCCCACATGACTTTTGGCGCTTCATCTCCTAGGGTTAGGTTTTTGGATGTCTAGGGTTTTTGGAATTTCTGTTTATTGTAAAAATTCCTACAAAGCCTCATTTTAATCATCTTCTTGTGAATGCGAGCAGTCGTCACATCTCTTCTCAGAGATAAGCTGCCACCATTCAAGCTAGTCTTTCACTCTGTATTTTTACAGTCTCTGTACATTTCTTTCATTAATAGAAATTGTGTATTACTGTATCTCTGTGTTTATTGTTGCATATCTAATATATTTCTGTTATATTATTGGATATACATGATATCTCTGTGCATTTATTTATTATATCTCCTCTCTCATTTAGTGCCAAAAATAATCCGGATCAGTGGTATTAGAGTAGGTTGTTCTTGATCATTTTTTTCAATGCATGTCCCCGACTAGGTCCGAGTATAGTAAGTTGGGGCTCGACCTTGTCTCTCTTGAGGATAATCACTCTTGCACACCCAATAAACCCTCAATGGTGGAAGAAAAGAAAAATGACAGAGAAGACGATCATATCGGTCTGTTGCTTGAGCAAGCTCTCACGCAACAGAGGGACGAAATGATGGAGAATTTTTCCCACATCCTTCAACGCCTGCCAATAGAAATAGGTGCATCTTCATAAGGCGTCCACTTTGGAGGCACCTCACCTTTCAAGTTACAAGTTAATTTTGATATTCCTATATTTGAAGGACAGATAGATGCAGAAGCCCTAGAAAAATGGTTAAATCTGCTAGAAGGTTATTTCTTTGTTCACAAATTTTTTGACAAAGAAAAGATCACCTTCGTACTCCTTAAAGCTCTCCTCCATGTCAAACATTGGTGGGAAAATTATTGGGAGAAGAGTTCCATAGAGGAGTCTGAAATATATGGGGTCGATCCCACTTGAGATTTTTTTGTGGATGCGGTAAAGGAACAGTATTACCCTGTTGGAAACTATGAGGACCAGTGCATGAGATGGACCACACTACAGCAAGAGAGGTGCCAAGTAGTTCTGGAGTTCACCAATACCTTCCATACCTTGTGCACCAAGCTGGGTATCAAAGACTCCGAGTGACATTTGGTTCTGAAATACCGTGGGGCTCTACACAAATACATCTAGATTGAAATGGATTTTCTGGACATCTCATCACTCGGTGCTACTTATCGATATGTTGTTAAAATCAAGCAGAAATTTAAGCACCAGAACAAATGGGATTTTGGATCTATAAATCCACAACAACCAAAGTATGATAAAGACATGCCTAACAAACAGTCTCCTGAAAACCAGTCCAAGACATAGGAAAAGAAGGGTCACGGGAAGACAAAGGACACTAAAAAATGGTGCGATTTCCACAAAATCCCTTGGCACAACACCGTTGAATGTCGCTCAAAAAATTCATTGGTGAGCGAGATCAAAGACAAGGAGTTGAACCCTGATTCAGAATCTAATTCTGAAAATATTGGTAAAGGACAGATCATTGATGCAGACCCCACTGCTATTGTCGCAACCACAACAATTCAACTAGAAGAACCAACAGATCCCGAAGAGGGGGAGCACCTTTTTCATTCAAAGATGTGGGTGAAGGGGACCCCGCTGCATTTTATTGTTGATAGCGGAAGCCAAAAGAACCTCATCTCAGTAGAGTTTGTCAAATAGTTGGGATTGTCAACAACACCACACCCGCAGCCATACAACATCGAGTGGCTTTGCCAAGGATGAGATCTCCATGTCAGCCAACAATTTTGATTGTCATACGGCATTCATCCCTTCAAGGATGAGGTATTATGTGATGTTTCCCCACTGGATGTCTATGATGTTCTCTTGGGCCAGCCATATATGTGGAAGCGCCATGTTGTTTATGAGTCTCGACCCCATAGTGTCATTGTTACTTTGGGGGGTCATATCTATAGAATACCAGAGGTAGTTCCAACTATTGTTCCACCTAAAAAGTGCCGCAAGGTCGTATCTCATACTGCAAAATTTAGCTTCTTCACAATCTGTTCAAAAGGGGAACAAAAGGACACTGCAACCACTACAGCCTCGCCCCCTGCACCTTCTATCTAACAGAAGCAGGTCGACAAGGTTGCAGCAAAGCGCAAAGATTCCTTCTGCACACCTTCCTCTCATGTAGCTCGACTTGTTGAATAGCCTCAGCTTCAACAGGTTCATGACATACTTCCACAAACTAAGTAGTACGACGTCTACAACAATACAAGCAGCTCACCAAGATGCAGATCCAGAAGACACTTTTCCCTCTCCCCCGGGAACTCAAAGCAATGGAGACCATTGCTTCCTAAGGAGGGAGGATTGATCTAGGTGGATATCAGTGGCCACCCACCTTTTTCAACTGGATCAAAACAATTTTCTGGCAATTTTGGCAATTTACTATTTTTAGTAGGTTTTAACTTCCAGGGCCATTTTGAGGGCCTAAATGAATATTTTTTGAGATTGAGGTTATCAATAATATCAAAATTCATAATTTAGCCCCAAAAATGAATCTACTCGATGATACCTTTCCAACGAGCTATCATATGCCTAAAACGGAGATCGTATGCAAACGTTACGACCTCGGGAAGTTGATGTACTAACTTACCCAAACAGGGCCCACA
>SNQJ01S0071890.1:27669-38167 GCA_010110895.2 Picea sitchensis | reverse complement strand
TTGCATCTCTGATATATTTCTGTTATATTATTGGATATACATGATATCTCTGTGCATTTCTTTATTATATCTCCACTCTCATTTCGTGTCGAAAATAATCTGGATCACTCGTGTACATTCTTCCTGTAATGATAAAATGGTAGCCTGAAATTCCTTGCACAAGGTGAAACCTGGAATAAGTACCTCCATAAATTATGGTAGGGTCTGAGGATGAATAGACTCAGGACACTCTATGGCATCATATGGTACAAACCTGTTGATTCCCTTCTTAGATTTTCTTGTAGGCTTAGGTTTTCTTTTCTGAGGAAATTCAGTAGCAGTGATAATAGTGGTCTGAACTGTTGTTGCAGAACTAGGAGAGTTGCTTCTGTCGATTCTCTTCTGGGATTCTCATCTAGATTGATGTTTGGCTGGTTGAATTGATTCATTGGTAGATACAGTAGATACTGGTACTGTTGTTACAAAAACAAGTGGATTTTGAGTTGTTGTTGGTGCTACAAGAGAAGGAATCAAGGTACTTGCAGTTGCAGTGGATGTTGGAGCTGCTGTTACAATGGATCTCTCTGACCTAGTTCTTGTCCTGGGTAGTGTAGAGACAGAAGGAAGGAATTTCCTTTTCTTAGCTTTAAGGGTCCAAGGGATTTCCTGAACAATGGTTATTGCAGCAGAGGGTTGAGGCTCATGATTTGGTCTAGGAATTTTGCTGTCAGCTGCTGGCTCAACCACCACTGAGGGAAGAGGGTTTAACTGTTCTGGTTCAAGACCATCAAGGTGTTTCTAAAAAGTGTGAGAGGTGCTTCAGATTTTGCGTTTGGTGTTAGGAGTTGACTTGCGGGTAGTTACAATCGGGGTGTTAACTACTGGTGCAGTTGAGGGTAAAGGATTTGACTGTTCTGGATCGACTGTAACATCAGGCACAGGAATTGGCTCAGGTAATTGGTCATTAGAAATTCCCATTCCGTTATGAATCAACAATCCTATTAGTCTATGATTTGATAGACAATTCATGGGGTGCTTGGATTTCTTAACAAATTGAGCCATATTATGCAGGGATTGAAGTAGGTAGTAACGAATGTTGATTAGCTTCTGATGTCTCAAATGTGACAGTAGAACAAAATCAGAAAAATAAACAAATTGATATCTCCCTTCACATGTAATGTACCTTTTTAAGAATTTTGATACCTTCCCCCATGGATTTGGTAAGGAAATGACATCTTCACCTCAGCCTTTGGTCTGTATTCACTCATTTCCCATGAGAAAACCCTTATGTGCATTGGGAAGATGTGTTTTCCCGTTAAACCATTTGACTCTTGTGGTCGGAAATCCTGTCACAGCCGCTATTCTCTCTTCTGTCACTAGAATCCACACTTTGTGCACCCTTGAATAGTTGTTTGCGAGATTCTAACTGAGTTGTAAGACTTTTGCTTCATTAAGCCCCTGCAACTTCTTAAAATAGGGAATCCAGCCAGCCCATAGAATTATTTTATAAACATTCGGGTGCAACAAAAATGTATTGATATTTTCTAGCTCATATCTTATGGGCATTCCTCCCATGAAGTTGTGTTTGTATTAGATAGTAAATTAGGAGGAGAAATCAACATGTAAACTAGAGACAAATCAATTTGATCGTGGATTTGCATGAAGAATGCAGTGTCACGGCAAAAAAAAGTGGGGTTAGAAGGTGGCGGAGGTGAAATATAAAAAGGAATTTTGCAGTTAGGTCGATGTGGATTTTTGTTCCCCCCCCCAACTAATCTTATTGGCTCACGGTTTAACGGATTAGGACAATCGTTCAGGTAGTCATGAAAGCATGCTTTCATATCCATATCAATTAGACACATAAGATTAGCAGTGTACCTCATAACTTACCACCTGAACTTAATTGTCAGAGTAACTGCACTATCCAACTGCCATTTGATCCAAGCGGAGTGGCTGCAATAATGAGAGATGACTCCCAAACATGAGAAATGAAAATATGACAAGTGGAGCATAATTGGATTCCTTTCTATGGTCGAACCATTGAAAAGCTACGGATGTGGAGTTTAAGTAATGATGAAGCAACTCTTGTGCGACAGAGAGAGCATAAAGTAATTTTTCAAAAATGGTGGAAATCTTGACAAAACAACAATGTTGTTGTATGTAGAAATGGAAGAAATGCTAAGAAGGTGGTGAAGCAGCGTATAAACTAGCCAAAAGGAAAAATAGCAGTAGGTGTATCAACAGATATTTTGGCCGGAATTGTGACACTAGGTGTAGCAGTATATAAATTGGCCAATTTGTCATAAAAGGGTGTAACAACATGCAGGGCAAAAGAGTCGAGAATGGGTGTAAAGCATGCAAATCGGCCAAAAGGGTGTAACAGCATGTAAATCGGCCAAAGGGTGTAACATCATGGAAATCGGCCAAAAGGGGTGTAACAACATGGAAATCGGCCAAAAGGGGTGTAACAACATGTAAATCAGCCAAAGGGTGTAACAGCATGTAAATCGGCCCAAACACAGAAATTCTTAGTTTTTAGGAAGTTTTTCAACTTCCAAAAACTAATCCTTTCGCGTCTTCCACTGTAATCTACCTTTTTGTTCTTCAGTTTATCTGCACACAAGCAACTGCCTGATACCTTTCTAGTCTAACTTTATTAGAAAAAAAAGAAAAATAGAGAAATTAAATGCGTGAAGCAAAATCAGAAAATTTCAAATTTGCACAACTTATTTATATACAAAATTTTATTTGAAAACAAAATGTCCTAAAGTTCAGAAGGGGAAGGAGCAGGCTCCATTCCCTCTAAAAATTGGTAATCTGTATCAGCGGTACATCTCGATTTAAATTCTTCCTTGGAAAGTGGACACTAATACATGCATAAGCGATGACCATTTGCATATAACTGTGTATTGGATCCGTCAATAGTATTTAACCTGACTGTCCCATTGGGAAAAACAGTGTCTACCTCGTAAGGTCCAAGCCATTGTGTACACATCTTACCCTGAAATTCTTTAAAGCACAAATCATACAACAAAGCCCAATCCCCTTTTTGGAATAATTTCTTCTTGATGACTCAGTCATGCCATTTTGTTATCTGTTGTTCAATCATTGTGGTTTGATGAATAGCATCCAAACGCTTTTCATCAAGCTCATTGAGTTGTTGCATTCTAGCCTTCTGTGCCATAGTCAAGTCAAGGTTGACTACTGATGCAGTTCTTAAGGTTTTGATTTTGAATTCAATGGGAAAAACAAGGCTTTTTCCATATACAAGCTCATAAGGAGAAAACCCAGTTGTGTTCCTCCAAGTAGTTCAATAAGCCCATAGAGCTTCATGCAATCTGTCAAACCAATCCCTATGATGTTCTCTCATTGTCTTAGTAAGAATATCTTCTATGACTTTGTTGGTACTTTCTACTTGGCCATTACCTTGTGGATGGTATGGAGAAGTTGTTCTATGTAAAACATGATATTGACTAAGTAGGGCTTCAAACTTATGTGATGTGAAAGGGGGTCCTCCATCAGTTATTAATTCTCTAGGAGTTCCAAACCTAACAAAGATATCTTCAAACAAGAATGCTAAGACAACTTCTTCTGAGGTCCTGATGAGTGCTTTTTCCGCCACCCACTTGGTCATGTAATCTATACAGACCAATATATAAACTTTCTTATTAGAAGGTGGGTTAATGGGCCCTACAAAGTCCATGGCCCATCTCAAAAGGCTCTAACACTACTTGAGGCTAGAGAGGCATCTCATCCCTATGATTTAGTTGACCCATTCATTGGCAACTGTCACAGGCCTGGACATACTTCTTGGCATCTTGAAATATGGTGGGCCAAAAGTAGCCCATCCTTAAAATTTTATGTCCAGTCATTTTATCAGAAAAATGACCCCCACAAGGGCCATCATGGAAATCTTTGAGCAGCTCATAAACTTCATCATCCCTCACACATCGCCTGATTTCTTGATCCAGGCCTGTGTAGAAAAGGTATCCCTCTATCCAACTATATCGAGCACTCTTCTAAATGGTTTTCCTTCTTTCTCTTGGGGATAGATGTGGAGGTACCTTCCCTGCAACCAAGTAATTAGCAATGTTGGCATACCAAGGTGAGTGAGAAGATACGAAAAACAAATGTTCATTTGGAAAGGAATCATCTAATGGTGAATTATCATCATTTATATGCAGCCTTGAGAGAAAATCAACAACCACATTTTCTTTTCGTGGTCTATCTACTATAGTGGTGTCAAATTCTTGAAGTAATAACAACCATATTGTTACTATGGAATTAGTAATAGGTTTATTCATAAGATATTTAATTGTTGTATGATCAATATGAATAAAGGTAGGATAACCAGTGACATAATGCATGAATTTATTGATTGCATAAACTACTGGAAAGAATTCTCGTTCAGTAACTGTATAATTTAACTCAGTAGGAGCCATGTTCTTGTTGATATAGAATATAGCATAGGGTTATTTGTCCTCCTATTTCCCTAGTATTGCACCAATTGTAGTGTCTGAGGCATCTGAAGAAATGTGAAAAGGCAAAGTGCAATTGGGCCCTCTCAAAATGGGAGCTATGGATAATTTCTGTTTCAAATCTGTAAAAGACAATTCACAATTGTCAGTGCAATGAAAGTCAACATATTTTGTTAGTAGGAAAAACAAGGGAGAGGCAAGTTTGGAAACTTTTTTAATGAATCTCCTGTAATATCTAGCATGCCCTAAAAAACTTCTTACCTCTTTCTGAGTTGTTGGAGTTGGAATGTTCAAAACTACCTGGATTTTGGTTGGGTCTACCTGAATTCCTGCATAAGAAATGAAGTGTCCCAGCACCACACCTTCACTCATCATCATATGGCATTTTTCTTTGCTTAAAGAAATATGAGACTGTATACATCTTTTGAGCACTTTTTCCATATTAGTCAAAGCTTCATCAAGATCAATACCATAAGGTGTAAAATCGTCCATGAATATCTCCATACATTCATTCACCATATCAAACAAAATACCAATTACAGCTCTTTGGAAAGTGGTTGGCACATTACACAAGCCAAATGGAAGAACCTTGAGGGAAAATGTAACCCAAGGGCTGGTAAAGGTGGTCTTATCTTGGTCCTGTGGAGCAATTTTTATCTGTTTATAGCCATTGAATCCATCTAGGAAAGAGAAAAACTTTTTCCCAGCTAGGTTGTCTAGAACCTGATCAATAAATGGAAAAGGGAAATGATCCTTCTACGTGGCCTTATTCAGGGCTCTATAGTCCACACGCACTCTCCACTTACTATTTTTTTTAGGTACAATAACCAACGGTGAAACCCACTCGCTGTCTGATATAGGATAGATGAATGCAACATTGAGAAGTTTATGGACTTCCTCTTTAACTATTTCTTTAAGATTAGGGTTCATCCTCCTTTGGGATTGGAAAATGGGTCGACATTCTTCCTTGATGTATATATGGTGGGTGCATAATTTAGAAGAAATTCCTTTCATGTCCATGTAATCCCAGACAAATGCCTCCTTATGTTCAATTAGTAATTTCATCAATCGACGAGTTTCGGCAATAGATAAATCGGGATTGATGTTCAGGGTTTTTCCAGGTTCGATTTCTACAGTGATGCTCTTAGAACTGACTTTGGGAAATAATTCGGATGTTGTTGTTTCAGCATTTGTTGTTACAGCTGAATCGATTTGATTTACAGCAGTTTCAGAGAACATTTCTGGGCTCATCTTTTCCTGGGCAATAGGGTCAAATATTCCAGTCAATCGGTGGTGCGTGTTCTATGTAACAGCAGAGGGGTCACAAATAAAATAGTTGATTAACTCATCCTCTGTCTCATCTTTGAAACTCAAGGCTTTTCCTATGGTTGACACAGGCAGAGCACTTTCATCCTCAATGTCCATCCATAAATAATTTTCTGGTTCCATATTGGGTGTAGCATGAGGATACAGGGTAAGTTTTTTCATGTCATAACCATCATAGATGGTCATGGAACCATATCTACAACCAATGAAGGCATCAGCTGTAGCTAACCATGGTCTTGCTAGGATTAGAGGGTGGCCCCCCAGATGGGTTTTGGGTTGAAAAATGACAAAATCAACAGGATACTCCCATGAATCAACTGAAATGACTAAATCATTGATTACTCCTTCTGGTCTGATGGTGGAACGATCAGCTAATTCTAAAATAGTAGGAGTAGGTCGGACTTGTGTTCTGAGTTGTAGAAATTGTGTAGTTTCTATTGGCATAATATTAATTGTTTCCCCTAAGTCAACTAACACATGGGGAATATGTGTTTGGCCAATTTTGACAGTGACTATAAGGTTTCCTCGGTCACCATATTAAATGGGTGGGGTTTTTCCTAACATCAGTTCAGACAAGTCCCCCACTACATGCACTGTGAGGGGGTCCCTAGGTTTCCTTCCAGGTCTTTTGATACAAAGATCTCTCACAGTATTGGCATAAATAGGGACATCTCTAATCGCTTTCAATAGTGGAATGTTAACATGCAGGTTTTGCAATTCTCCTAAGAGATTGAAGGATGGTAATTCCACAATTTTGGTAATTTTCAATCTTTTAGGGAATGGGGGGTCTACTGATTCTTTAATAGGTTGGTCAATTTCTTATGTATCGACAGATGGTTTTTCTCCTGATTCCTTGTTTGATTCTGAAGATGGAGCATCTTCAATTATGGGCTCGACTATTGTCCATGATCTTAATTTTATCTCATCACAAGGCATAGGATTAATAGATAGAGCTGGCACATTATATATATATCAATATTTTGAACGACCTTATTATTTGGGTTTGGGTTAGGTTGCACAGGCATCTGAGGTCATAAGGGAGGATTGTTCTATGAAGAATTGGGAGGTAATTGCAGTTGTTGCTGCTGATACTGGGGTTGGAATTGTTGTTGATAGAGGGTTGGTTGATGGTTTTGATAGCTAAGTTGTTGTTGAGGGCCTCTCCAATATGGGTTCCATTTCCCATGGTGACTATGTTGTTGGGGCATAGGTAACCATGCATTGGAATCCTGATAAGGAGGGAGAATTGGATTTGGAGAGGGAGCATTCATCTGGCCATAAGGTAGCTGATTGTTCCAATAATTAAGTGTTGTAGGAGAGAATTGAGAGTTCATACCTTGGCCTCTTGGATGCCATTGTTTTCTTTGTGTAATTATATAGGCAACCTCTACTTCTTCATTAGTCGCCTTCATTGATGCTTTTACACCTGGTAAAGAGGGACATTTGTCAATAGGATGATCCAATTCACAAATAAGACATACCTGAACACTATTCAATGGGCATTCCCTTTTCGGATGTTTGTCTCTGCACTTTGGACAAAAAATGGACAATTCCTTTTCTGCTTCTGCTTGTTTTTGTTTAATTGGCAGAGTATCAATTTGTGAAGCAAAAAAGTTAATCATTTCTGTTTTGAGATCTTCTAATAGATTACCTATTTCTACTCTTGTTGCCCCTCCATTGGCTAATTTTTGTATCCTTGAAAAAGTGGTATCCTTGGTAACTGACTTATTCCTTGTAGTTCCTCGAGAACATCTCTTGCAAAGATTTACAATGTCTTCATAGGATTCCTTAGATATATCTCCCTTTCCAAGCATATTCATCATGTCTAAACAATCATCTCTAACCCCTTTTAGCAAAATAGCTTTCAGAATGTCCTTACTCACATCTGGATGTCCAGACCTTTGTAGATTGTACTAGAGTTGCTCTACAAAATCTTCAAGGGTCTCATCCTCTTTTTGAGACATCTTGAACAGTTCCTCCCTTCGTTCCCTTGTTCGACAGTTGTCTTGGTACTTGTTCAGGAAAAGATGCCTCATCTATACCCATGTTGAGATATTCTCTCCTCCAAGGCTCATGAACCATCTTAATGCATTTCCCTTCAATGTGGCTGGAAATAGTTTAAGTTTCTGTGCAGTAGAAGTGTAGTCATAGCTTCTACACAGAATATCAAATTCAAACAGAAACTCATCTGGATCCTCCATAGAAAATCCATGGAAATTTGGTAGGGATGAAAGAGGTATGTTATTCATAGTAGCTATCCCCCTTGTAGGAATATTAGTAATAGGAAAAACCAGGGTAGAGATAGTATTTTCATCATTTACCTGATCTTCATTGTTTTGTGGCTCCTCTCGGTTGAACTCCTCTTCATTATATCCTTTATTTTCCATGGTTTCTCTCATTCCACTCAATACGGTAAGTGTCCCACTCCTCCTTAGTGACTATCTATCTGTTAATCTGATAAACAACTTCTTCTGGTCTTTCTCTTGGTCGAGCTATACTTCCTCGATCTTCAATATTCTCCAGCGTTTCTTGCTGATTTGTTGGTGACAAACTTTCATCTTCAACCCTTGATGAAAGCAATGTTTTGAACTAGGGTAGTTCTAATGACTAAGGAATTTGTCTCCTTGGAGGATTTGAAGGGCAGAAGATATATCCTAAAGAAGAATTTTCTCTAGTTATAATCTCATCAACAAAGGTTGGTCTTCCCAGTGTAGGGTTCCTTCCTCCACGTCCTTTGGTACCTGTAGGGTTAGTATTTTTGGGAATATTTCCTCTTGTTCCTTGATTCATGCAGACTTATTCATTCCTAAGAAAATAAAAATAATGTGCTTACAAAAATCTATAATTATATTCCCTGACAACGGCACCAAAATGTTGGGCACTTTAATTGTCTAAATAAATAGATAATTAAGGTGTTCAATATAAATTTTCAAACCCAGGGAAGTTTTGTTATTTGCAAGATAATTGTGCACAGTCTATGCTAGATTGATGAAAGCAAACATTAATCAAGTTGCAGTATTGAAAGAAAACAGAGTTTTGGAAAACTAAACACTAGCACAAGTTGTTGACACAGCTGGAGTTCTAATCTAATGTTGCTGGATTGAAATCACGCTTTCTTAATTGAAAGCTAGATTGATAAGTGTATAAGAATCCTAGATTATCTATCCTTGCAAAAAGGAATTATATGCTAATTGCAGAAAAAAAATATACTTTAGTTGCGGGGAGTAAATTCACACTTCTAATTACTTATTGTTGAAAGCAAAGTTTTATCTAGTACAGAAAGACAATTCTTCAGTAGTATACAACACTTGACTTATGATTCTCATGAGACACACTAATGTGCATTTGACAGAAAGGAACTGAAATGTAACAACAATTATGATCTAAGAATGCTAACAAGTTATTCACATAAATCAAACTAATCTAAAACAAAAAAACAGAGGGGAGTCTGTGAGGAAGGTGGGCCCTTTCCTTCTCACTAAATCCACTCAAAGAGATCACAGTAGGTTGGAGAAACTCAAGTCGCCTTCTTTATTAAAATTGCCAAAATTGTTCAATTACAAGTTGCTTCACTTTACTTCACAATTCCACAGCTAATCTCCATTGTTAATGATTACAAAAGCTCTGTTATTTAAAGACAGAGTCATTTAGTTCAAAATGGACTCAGAACAGCCTTGAGAATCCCATATTCTCAAGATGTTCATAAGATATAAGAGATATGTCATATTCATCAAATCTGGACAAAGAATCAGCATGAGCCAAAACCTATAACAGCAGAGGATCATTCTTCAGGATTTGTCTTTCAGGATCAGTGGCCATCTATTGCAGCGAGTGTAACAACTTTTAGGATTGGTGCACATATGTTGCATTCGGTGTAATATCTTCCAGGATAAGTGGGCATCTGTTGCAGCAAGTGTGACAGCTTCCAGGAAAGGTACGCAGTTGTTGTAGTCGTGTAATAGCATGCAAGACTAGCACACAGTTGTAACAATTGGTGTAACAATAACGATCTTTCTTTAAGTCTTGGTTGTTCTACACATTTTGATCATTAGTTGCACATTTATGGGTAAAATATGAGAAATATTACCAATCAAACGTGTTAAATGAATAAGAATATCAAAGAAAGATTAATGACTCGTGCCTTAGGAAAAAGGGTCTTGGAAGTATTAAAATAGGCATTTAGCGTAGGAATGATAAGTTTGAAAGGGTAAAAGATATAGTGAAAAGGGACATTTCTGGATCCTAACACAATCCAAGGGTCAGATGATTCCAAGGATTGGTAAACCGTAGTCGAAATGTTAAGAACCCGATTAGATCTACAAATATAATCACCAAAAATATTGAATGCACAATAGATCCACAAGCAAGATAGAAGAAACCACACTATATTATTACCAAACCCTTGAGGTAGGGCAACACCATACAATGGATCCTATTATGGAAGGGATTCTCTCCTTTTCACTTGCCTCTTTGAGGGGGCATCCTTCTAATGAGATTCAGCTCCAAATACAATAGTTCTCTTCATGTCCCATTACATTTCTTGAACCCCTTTATATAGTGTTAACATCACTTCAGAACATTTTAGAGGAGGAATCTTCTAGAAGTAGAACCTTCTAAGAAGTCCTCTTACATTTATTATATCTAATTACCCATTTATTATATATAAATACTATAATGGGCCTTATTTAATAATATAGTGGACCTAGTCCACCTTA
>SNQJ01S0071890.1:0-26109 GCA_010110895.2 Picea sitchensis | reverse complement strand
ATGGCCTCCACTATTATCACTATGGACCCTCTGGGCCCCCCCACTACCTCTCTAGCTACCTTACACGAAATCATATTGATTGTGGCAACATGATGTGTGGTGGGTGGAAGTGGTGTAGGGAAGGTACCCATAAGGCTAGAGTCTTTTAATAAACCAACACCAATGCTTTCATACGTGATCTTGTGATCTCCCAAGAATGGAATATTGTTGGTAGTGGGAGCGCGAGCGTCAGGTGTATAGAAATCTAACTTCTTGATAGTGACAATTTTTCCCTAATGAGGAAATTGTATGCATCGAAATACTGATGAATCAATGATAGTCATAGCATAAAACCAACTTCTTCCAAGTTACAGGTTGTAATCGAGAGGAGCATCGACCACCTCGACATCAACAGTAACAGTTTTTCCGCCTAACTAAACAGATAAGGATTGTAATAGTCCGTGAGGATGAAAACCTCGCCCATCAAATGCACGCAACATCATTAGGGATTTTTTAAGTGTGGGTCATTTCAAGATTTTCCAGCAGGCTAAAGACATGACACAAGTAGAAGCCCCCTCATCCAAAATAGTTCGGTGAATTTGTTGATTGTGAACAACAACATCAACTTGGAAAGCAAGTTGGTGAGAGATTCGAGATGTAAAATTATCCAGGTTAAACATGATATTGTTGGAAGACTCGGGATCAAAAGCACCAATAGCATCCAAGAGCGTTCTACGTTGACTGGGGAAGTGTTGTAGAACTTATAATGCAGACATAGCACACGGTGCTTGAGCCCAATCTTCAACAATGTTGTAGTTCTGGGTAGCATGCTAACTAGGATTAAAGGTATATTTATGGATAGTTCTCTTAGGAGGGTGTGATATAGAGTTGAACGTAGGTTTCTCGATCTGAAGCGATCCAGATGGAGGACTGACGGATGGAGGGATAATAGAGGATGGTGATGGATCTGGTAAAGAACCATTAGTGACCTTTCCTTTGTCAGGTTTAACTGGCATGTTGTAGGTCTTAGCGCGGGTGGTTAAGTCAATCCCGTTAAATAGATATATATGGGCACTTGTCAAGGCTTCATCATGAGAAGGGTGTCTAGAACTTCCCCCTAGAGAGGGGGTTTGAGCAACCATAGATTGTTGTTGAGGAAAAGGTTGAGTAAGCATGGCGGGTTGGGAATTCCCCTTGAAAATTTTGGCCACTTCATCACGATGTGGACAATATCGAGTGTAGTGATTGTCACCACAAATAAGACATGGGAACTTCGGTTTCCACTGTGGTTTCTTTTCATTAGCAGGTGGTGGGTTTTGAGCTTTAGGTTGTTCATTGTTATTATTCTTTTTGTTTTTGTTCTTTGTCTTTTTCTTACCTCTGGATTGTTGTGAAGGGGCAGATTAAACTGCATTCACCTCAAAGATTTGAGTTTGGGGGGAGGTAGAGGAGGGTGTGGTCAAACTGGGAGTGGATGTTGGAGCAGATTGATTTTTCGTTACAGTCGACTGGGAAACAGATTGGGTTTTGACGAAGCCGATAAATCCATCCACATGTGACGTGGATGATGGTTTAGATGGATCGGTATTTGCACAGGTAGCATTTGGGATTAACTCATACAAAGTACCAGATTAGGAATAAACCAAATCTAAGTACTGAGCCTAAGCAATGGCCTCTTCCTTGGTGACTACACCACCCATGGCGATATCATGAGCAATCGGGGGTAACAATGATTTAGTAAACCATTCCGCCAATAATTGGTCAGGAATGACTGTTTTGATCAACCTTCGTCCTCGTCTCCACTCATGAATATGATTAGAGATATGCACGGAGTTTGTTTGACGAAGGGAGGTCAAGAGTTCGATACCCATCTCGTATCAAATGGGTAGTTGAAAGTGCGTGATAAAGGACATACCAAGGGAGTTAAAATCTTGGAAAGAACCATGTGGAAGTTCAATATACCACTTGGTTGCTAAGCCCGTAAGTGTTCACTGAAAAAGACGTAAATGGATAGAATCGTCCATTAAGGAGTTTGATGAACACCATAAATGGAAATTCATCACGTGATTGTTCGGCTCTTCTCCAACTTTACCATCAAATTTTGGAATATTGGAAGGTAATTTAGCAGGGATGACTCGCTAAAAAGGATAATACAATATAGGATCATTGGTTAACCGAGAAAAGCCTGGAAAATCCATAGTCGCGAGAAATGGCAGTTGTCGGTTAACGTGAGGATGATACTGGTGTGGCATGGGAACACTAGTAGGGCCGTAAACTGGGTTAGGTGGATAATTATATCTAGTAGGTCCTCCTACATTCGGTTGTGGCTGACCAAAATAAATAGGATTTGAGGATGGTTGAGAAACATGTGGATATGGAGGATAACCTGATGGGTTCTGAGGATTATAAGTTGGTTGTTGTGTTTTCCCATAAGGTGGATAGAAATTTTGTCCATAAGGGGGATATGGTTTTTGTTTTCCTTGAGGATGTTGCCCCCCAGGGAATAGTGGATTTCCCGAAAAAGGAATATGCCAAGGATTTGGTGTCACATTCTTCCCATATGACAGGTTAGGGATTCCAGTTTGAGATTTCCCCCCAAGCTGAGATTGTGCCCCCATTTGAGTTTGACTCCCAAATGGAGGTTTCCCCCTAGCGTGAGGTTGAGTGCCCAGAGAGATCTAGAAACTAGAAAATGAATGATCAGAGGCTCTAGCCAGATTAGAGCCACTAGGACCAGTTCCTCCAAACAAAGGTGTAGGGATAGAACCTCCGAGTGTAACCTGGGTAGTGTTGGTAATGGAAGGATTCAAAGCTCTGTACCCAAGTGGGACTGATAGATTTGGTCTAAGTGGTGTTCCAATCAGAGCCTGGGATGGTGTCACATTTCCGATGGGGATTGTAGCAACATGTGGGACCATGGTAGAATGGACCATATGGATACTAGGGTTCGAGTGAGAACCAATCAACAATTGATCTGCAGCGGTGATGACATTATTGGTCGTACCAATAAAGTGATTTAAAGGTATTGTATAACTAACAGACGTCACGGGCACTTGTGATTCTATGGGTTGATCAGGATTCACTCCTAGGTTACTGTATAGATCACGGACTGTCAAAGGGACGGAACCAAAACTAGAGGTTCCAACAGTATGAGTCGGGGTCCTAAATGATTCACTTTGGAAAAAGGGATCTTCTACTCTAGATCTTGCATAAGGTCTGGTGGATACCTCAGTTTCCTCAAGAAAAACAACCTCTCCAGATGAGTTCACCCGTAGCAGATGCGGTTCTCACCTAATACTAAAAGCTGGGTTGATTCGAAAATCTTCCAAAGAATCAGAAATAATTCAGAACTGTTCTAGAGAGTGTGTGCTTCCAACCTCAGATCCTAGTTCGTTATGAGCCTTAGGAGGGCCTTCTGAAGAGTTGGGAAGCAAAGGTAGATAACCCTCAGGATCTTCCGGGGGTAACCCTTGCATCCTACGTGAATGACGAAGGCCGATGTTTCTTGAGCTAACTAATGAATGAAAAAATAAATATATGGACGACTAACGAAAAGAAACAGCATACACTAAAAATCTAGGAATCAAACCAAGAAAACAAAACCTTCTCTCGATAATCGTACTAGTTGGTGATGAAATCCAACATCACGTGATCAAGTCAAGAAGGGGCTAGGATATGAGCAGGTGGAAAAGTTACGATGGTGACTTGCTTACCAGACGTATGCCTTGGTGCAAGCTTCCACGCAGTAATTGTGGATTTACCCTCCAAGGAGCCTGAGTGATTTTGACCAACGTCTATTCTAGGTACAGTGAGACTTCCCTTCACCATCACCTTGTGTAAGTACCTAAATATTATGGCTACTAAGGACACCAACTTGTAGTTATCCCCTGGGCAGGTATAGTCGACAGTCCAGTCTGAACGTATGAGCAGGATAACAAGTCTGAAATCCTTCGACAGAATTGAGGACAAGTGGACTGGTAGAACTCCAGAGGACCCCAAACAGATTCATAGTTCACGAAGCACCGAGACCAAATGAAACTATTTGAAACTCAAGAAGAACCCTTAATATACGATCTGACCACTACAAACGGTTGAACCACGGAGGGATAATCTCTGTGACTCTCCTGAATGCGACCTCGTGCGTAACCCCTATGTGAGAGGGGGATCCCAGAAATCCTATATGACAATTGGATTTTCTCTCCCTATTGCAAGATGCTAATGTTTGTTTTGAATACTTTGGAGAGTTGTACTCATAGCCTAATCCAAAGTGCTAATCCTAGTCTAATGTTGGTGGAAGATTCTAAAAAAAAACAATTCTATATAAATTTTAATTAGTGTTGATTTTGCAACTGTTCTTTACTCAAGGGTGTATGAAATTGAAACTGATGGTATTATGACTCAATTCCCAAAAAATGCATAATAAATGATAAGCAGTCTTTTCTTTCAATGAATGCCTATTTAAGGGAAAGAGAAGAATGTTCTTTTCACTGTCAAACACTAAAATGCAGAATCCTCAATCAATTGTGTCTCAATCAAATCCAGTATAATGCTAAAAACTTCATAGAATGTTGTTCTAATATCCAAAATCAATCATAAAAATGTATCATTTTTCTTTATGTGTGAATGACAATCAATCTGATGTAAATCTCCCTATGTCATTCAGACTTTAAGATCAGTGAGATTAGGACAATCAAAAGCAAGCTTCACACAAACAAAAACACACTCTTGTCGTGATTTAAACAAGAAAAACAAAGATAACAAAACTTGCAAAAAGAAAACCAAAAACTCAAAAAGAAGGAAAAAGGCTTGGACAAGATGACCTCAAAGATCAAATGGAATGGTGCATAGACCTTTGAATTTCCTCACAGAAGCTTCCACTCAGTCAGATAAGTGAGAGGAAAACAATAATTTGACTCTAAATCGTCAAAGACAAAGAGTGACTTCAAGGTAAGTAAAAAAAACAGAAATTCCAAACAAAAGGTGGTCAATTCTCATAAAACAGAGTGTTGAAAGCTAAGACCAAGATGTACTGAGGTTGTAAGACCCCTGAGCAAGTTCCAAAAGCAATAAATGAACTCGGAGAATGAAAACCTAGAATATTTTTCACATAAAAGGGGAAGCGCTCTAGTGTAAAGGGCACCAGGGCGTTCCAACACTCTGTGTAAGACCAACAGGGAGCGCCAGTGCTCTGGTAGAAGAGGTAGGAGGGAGATGGCCACTAAAAATCTAGAAAAATGCCCACAAAATCAAAATATCAATCAAACTCAGACAATAAAAAATGGATAGGATGAAATAAAGGATCAATCAACATATCTAAGAATCAGAGACACGGTAGGGAGAAGGTCAAAAAATGAGCAAAGGCCAAAACCATACCTAGGAAAAGAAACAAAAATCAAAGTCCCTCCCCAGTGGAGTCGCCAATTTCTGTTACAGAGAAATCCCCTAGTGGACAAGTGGATTCTCTCTTGGATACTAGACCCCTATGACCAAGACAAAAAAGTTCTATTGTGGACACTGACTTTCCTTTTCATGAAGCTAAACTATCCAAAGAAGAAGAAGGAAGAAGAGTAAATACCTTTTTACCGATGTTTTTCCTTGGTCGATCTAGGTTGATCTTGATCTCCAAGTTCTTCAGAAGATCCTGCAATACAATGAGAAACAACAACGAGACATACTTCCTACTCTACCATGATTAGCTTCATAATGGATCTATGAAAGAAACAAGTTCATGAAACATACACAAACTTTAAAGGAAACAGGCCAAGCATAGATTTATATTAATGAAAACAAAGTGAGATGCTTACAGCCATGGATGTAGGTGCAACAGCTTCACCAAGCTCTGTTTGTCTAGTCCCTTGCTCAAATAATCCACACAGAATGTTGATGCTTCAATGATATCTCCCTTATGAGATCATAAGTTTGATACTTCACAATGTCTCCCCTTTCACCATGAAGAGGGCTCCTTATATAGGGTTGGAGAGGCCTACCCACTTAATATATTAGTGGTATAAGTTGAGGATTCTTCTCCTTTAGTTGTGGATCTTCCCTAAGATCGAGCCTTGACCTCAAATCCGAATCCAACCAACTCCAGATATGAAGGGATTCTTCCCTGATTTCTCTCAACAATCCAAAGATTCGCTCAAAAAAGGCCAGCACGCCCTCAGAATGGGGAAAAGAGCATTGGAACTCTCCCCCAAAAGAGGGCACAGAGTGTTGGCACTCCCTGACAGCGTATAGGGGAGTGTTTCCTTCCAAAATTGTTTTTTTAGTGGTTTTCTCAGTGGCAAAATACTTGTACTTTTTTTCAAATGATTTATCCTCTTCAAAACCAGTATTTTGAGGTGTCTTGTAAGTGTTCTTGATAGTGTTGTCCAAGACACAACATAGGTAAGATGATAGTATGATATTTGCGACACTTGTGGGAAAAATGAGACACTTGTGACATTCAGTGGGAAAGAAACTAGGCCATCATCGCAATGAGTAAATTTGATGTGTAATAGTTACTGAACAAATATCGGATACCACTCTCGATTTAGGGCCGCTTAGAGACATGATATCCCTTGCAAGGGATAAATCATGGTCCTCTTGTCCCTAAATATCAGAGGGGTTGGAGGCCCCCTAAAACCACCTTCGCTTCGAAGACTCTTGAGTAACTCAAAGCCTGATATTCTTTTCTTACATGAGACCTTAGTGACTGAGGATAAGGGAAAACTCTTTTTTACTTCTCTTTGCCCTACCTGGATGATTTCAGCAGTCATTTCTATTGGGAACTCGGGAGGCTTGTTAGCTGCTTGGAATCCCATTGTTTTTTATTTATAGTCCTACCTTTATGCTGGCGGTATATTGTTGATAGGTGTTCACTTACCAGATAAAAGCAGGAAATCCTTCTTAAATTCTTATGGACCATGTTCTGGAAGAAGACAGTTCTGGGAATTTGTGGAGACTTGTTGGAACAGGGGCAGACCCAGGGTTCAGCTCCAAGAGCACATCAACAAGCCCTAACTATTGGCCCTTTCGGCTACACCTGTGAAGCAGATACAGTCTCACCTAAAGCAGCTATGGGGGGGTTGCAGGACATAGATGTCTACAACCAAGGGAACTATCAAGTGGATCCAACACTAGAACAATAGAACATGCATATATCACTTACCAACTTATCTCTTACTTCGCACATCTACCTATCATATCTAACACATTAATGCAATAACAGTGTATCAAAGGAAAAAGAACATAGCATCAATCACACACACAAGACAAGATATACATGGTTCACCCTCTCTCTAGGGCTACGTCCACAGAACTGTGCTTTATAATGATGAAGCATATCATTCTTGTCTGCTCTCTTAGCTAGAAAATCTTCTTTCTTATCCTCTCTATCCCTCCCTTTCTTGCACACCCAACTGAAGGAATTGATCTCTGCACCCAAATAAAGATCTTACAATACTAGAAGGCTCTCACTCTTAGCACTTCTATCTCTCACAACAATAATCCTTCATACTAGAAAGACAATGACAATACAAAATCATAACACTAACAACAACCCAACCCAGGTCCTCTTGACCTTTATTTATTCATTACAATAGCTCACCGACATCCTTAGGCCGAAACCTAAGTGTCAAAACCCTAGATACCAAAACCCTAGGTGTCTAAAACCCTAGGTCAACTTGACCTACGTTTTCAGGGCTTCGCCAGCCATTCTTTCCTTCCTTCTCGTGCGGTGCTCCAAAACATCCAATGGTGTCTTTTTCCACTTGTTGAGTTGTCCACGATCCTTCTTCCTTGCTGATCTGTCATCCTCGATCTCCTCGTCCAACAGCTTGCTTCCCTTTACTTCTCTCCATCTTTTCTACTCTTTTGCTCATTTCGACCCAGTAACAGTCACTATGTCTTCTGCACAATTCACATTTTATCTTTTCTACCTTGACCTTCTCTTACTTCCATAACCAAGGGCCAACAGGCCCCCAACACTCACATGTGACTCATTCCAAGGCACTTGAGATCTGATTCTTCTATTTTACTTCGACTTCAAGCTGCGCAGTGCATCCTTTTCTTTCTTCTCTATGCCTCCTCTCTTTCCCTGTATAGACTGTCTTTTCTATGTCTGGTACCTAGTTTCAAATGCACCTGGTACCTATACCCTTTTCCTTATTCTTTTACTTTTAACTACGAGGAAACTGGTTGTCATAGTACAACTTCAACCGGCTCTCGTTCACTAATCCTTCCTTCCATTCTCCATTCAAAGTCTTCAACTGTGCAGCTTCTCCTTCTGTAACATAGGCAACCTCATATGGCCCGAGCCAATGCCTTCGAAACTTTCCAAGATTCTTTATGAACTTACTGTCATATACCAGTACTAGATTACCTTGCTTGAATGCCTTCTTCTTGATGTTCCTGTCGTGATAGGCCTTTTCTCTTTCATTTTGCACCTGCTGATGGAATCTTGCAATAAATCCATCTTCTTCGAGTTCGATCAACTGCACAGGCCTCTCTTGAACAATGCCAGTGTCATCGATATCTGTAAAGGCAACAATTCTTAAGCTTGGTACCAGGTATTCCATTGGGACAATGGCTTTGAGACCATACACCAAATTGAAAGGGGTCTTCATTGTTAGTTTCTTATAGGTGGTTCTATAGGCCCAAAGTACTGCTGGTAGTCTTAAATCCTAGTTATCCATGTTAACACTGCAAATTTTTGTCAGCACTGTCTCCAAGATCTTGTTGAATGTTTCCACTGTCCCATTTATTTGTGGATGGTAAGGCGTGCTCTTCTGATGGTGGACTGCAAATTCCTCAGTCATGGCTTCAATTGTTTTATTTATGAAATTTGTGCCTTGATCACTCATAAGGATCTTTGGGCATCCAAACTTGGTTATGATGTCATCAAATATGAAGAACGCAGCTATAGCTGCACTACAGTCCTTAACTGCTCTTTCTTCGGCCCATCTAGTAAATTACTTTGTCACAGTAATTATGTACCTTGCTCCTATGCGCTTGCCTGGTGGGTTTAGAGGTCCCACGAAGTCAATGGCCCATTTCTCAAATGCTTGTAGGGTCAGTTGTGGTGCTAGTGGAATTTCATCTCTTCTGGATGGTTTCCCAACTCTTTGGCATACATCGTAGGCTCTATAATAGACTTTAACATCTCTATGTAAGGTAGGCCACCAAAGGTCATCTCTAAGAACCTTCTGCGTAGTTTCTTTCCCTGCATAATGTCCTCCTGCGATGCCCTCGTGAGCTTCTGCAAGGATCAATGGTCGCTCTGCCTCCATAACACATCTTCTCAGTATCTCATCAAGTCCCATCTTGTATATTTATCCAGCTATAATTGAGAAGTCAGCAGTGCACACTACTAGTTGTTTCTTCTGAGGAATTGTATACTCACTAGTTGTCATTCCTGTTGACAGGAATTGAACTATCTCTGCGAAGTGGTCATCAATCTTTCTAATGGCCAGTAACTGTGCATCTGGTAGTGTATCCTTCAAACTGGTCGGCTCTTCGCCATGTTCCAACCTTGACAAGTGGTTAGGACCTTTGTTCATCCTTCCCGACTTAACTACGATCTCAAAATCATATTCCTGAAATAGCAGAAGCCATCTTCATATTCTCCCCCCCAACAATGGCTTGTTGACTAGGTATTTCAGCATGGAGTGATCAATAAACATTTTAAAGTTTCCTCCCAACAAGTAGTGATGAAATTTATGTAGCGCATACACCATGGCTAATCCTTCTCTCTCAGCGGTGGTGTAATTAATCTTAGTTGTTGATAGCTTCCTGCTAGTAAAATTTAACGGATGGTCAATATCTCCTTCTCTAGGTTGTGCTAACATAGCTCCCAATGAATTGGAATATGCATCGACATGCACGTGAAATTCCTTGCTCCAATTTGGGAAAACCAGAATGGGCGCAGTAACCATTTTCTATTTCAGTGTGTCAAATCTCTGTTGGCATTCTTCTTTCCAACTGAACTGACAGTATTTATTCAAAATCTTTTCCATGGGTGCTGTAATTTGGGCGTATCCTTTAATGAACTTCCTGTAATATCCAGTATGTCCCAGCACAGTGCACAACTATTTGACTGAAGTAGGGGGTGGAAGATCAACTATAATGGTGATTTTAGATGGATCTACCAACAATCCCTGCTTGCATACAATATGACCTAACAACACTCCAAATGGTGAGAAGAAGATGCACTTCTTCAGATTCAAGGAAATTTGACATTGTCTACATTTTTCCAGCATTAGCCTTAGACATTTAATGTGATTTTTCAATAAACTAAAAACAGTCCAATCATCAAAATATGCTTCTAGAAATTTATGCAGAAACTCCTTGAATGCTTCGACCACCACCTTGGAAAATATGGTTGGGGAATTCTTCAATCCAAATGGCATCATTGTATACTAGTAGGATCCCCATTCTATTGCAAATGTGGTCTTGTGGTGATCTTCGTTGGCAATCTGGATCTAATGGTATCCTAAAAATCCATTTTTTTAAAAATATACTTCCTGGCCTCCCACATTATCTAACAGTTCGTCAATGAATGGCGTAGGGAAGGGGTCATGCAAATAGACATCGTTTAGCTTTCTGAGATCTATGCAGATCCTTATCTCTCCTGTCTTCTTGTCCTGTACCACCATAGAGATAATCCACTCTGACTCTTCCACAGGTTCTATAATCCCTGCTTCCATCATTTTGTCGAGCTCAATCTTCACTTTCTCCTTATATTTAGGGTTCAATCTGTAGGGTCTTTGTTTGACTGGTCTTGCATCTAGTTTCAAAGGGATCCTCATCTCTCACATAGGCCCTTTAATGCCCTTCATATCAGTGAACTTGGTTGGAAACAAGTCCTGATATTCATGCAGTAATTTTGTTATCTTGTCGATAATAGCAACTTCCCAGTAATCTCCAACATTTGCAAGCTTCGGTGTCTGCTCTGTTCCAATATTGACTTTCTTAATCTTGATTGGATATCCAATGAATGGTAGCTCAACTCCCGGTCCTTCCACATCTCTTTGGCCTTCTTTTTAGACGATGTTCACCATCCTAGGATCATCGTCCTCATCAGCATTGATGTTGTAATAGCCTTGCAGTTTCTAGAGAAGCGTAGTCCATTTGTCCTTTTCTTGTTCTAAAGGGAGGCTAGAGGCCTCCTCAAATAATTTATGTCTGGCAATCTGTAATGCTTGATCTACTAAAGGAAATTGACTTTCAAATAAGAAGGTAGTTACAAAATTCCGAGTCATACCTTCCCAATCTATAGTGACAAGGCGTAGCTCTGCTTGAAGGTACCAGTTGATAGGTTTCATGTCCAGTGTGTTAATGAATTTGTGCACCCACTGCTCTTGAGGAATGTTGCTCCAGGCTTCCTCATAACTTCGCACATGGTCCTTTGGGCATCTTCGACCTGTGTACTGAACTTTGCAACCTTCTACTTGTGTTGAGAACCATGTTGTCATCAAGGTACGACATTGTACCCGGTCTGCAATGTTGGTTTTGTGTGTCCCCCACCATCTTGTTGGGGTTGCTTTTAGGGCCTCATCCATTGCCAACAATATTTGTTGCATTGGTACACTTTCTTCAAAGTCCGAAAAGAAGGTTTCTAAAGGATTCAAACCATCAAAGGTGGGTAAATTACTTACTGTTGTGTTGATCCAGCAAACTTCTCTAGTTAATCTAGCACATCTTCTTGTAGATACTTCATACATTTTATTCTACCAGTTCTCCAATGCTTCTTCTGAGTCCGATGAACATGCGATGTCACTTGTCTAGCTTAGGTTTCCATCCACTGTAGGATTAATGTAATCATGTTATCTGGCTGTTAGTTTGTATATGTTTTCCAGCTCATATGCATGGTCTTCCTCTCTGATGGGCTTTGTGTATCGTTGACCTTCATCTGGATCTAAAGGCGCAATGACCCTAAGGCCATCTCTTTCAAATACATATTTTCTTTAAATCAACCACTGTGGAATTATTGAAAGCCCAATCAATTCCTAACAGCGCAGGGTAAGGACAACTATCATCAACTATCTCAATTACCTCAAAATCTGCAAACGTTCTTACTCTATCGATGTCCACGGGAACATGTTCCAGTCTGCAAAAGAGGATTACAGCTTGTTGATTAGCCATCCTAAGCTTGATAGGGGAATAGATCAACTTGGGTTTTCCCATTAGTGCTCAGGTTTGCTTCGTCATGACATTGATCTCCGACCCTAAGTCAAGAACCACATAGTCTATATCATATTCTCCTATTTGAGCATTCAAGTGTAATTCCTTATTTGTCCTTCTCTTTTTAGCGATTTGGTGTATTGCCCTATTCAATAAGGGGTATATCTTTCCTAGCTTATATTGTCTGATTAAATTTTGTAGTTCTTGTAGAATGCTCTCATCCTGAATCAACTTAATACAAGTATATATAAATTCCATGAGCTTGCTTACCTCTTTTCCTTCTCTTGGCGAAGCAGAATGATCAAATGTCTAAGGCATTCCATATTCTCTCACTTCTGGTCATGTCTTTGATGAAGGGCCTTGATATCCTTTGAACTATTTTCTTGCCTCCTTGAATACTTGTCTTTCTTTCTTTGCATCAAAAGTTTGGGTCTTCTCTGCAATTTTCCTGACTCCTGAGTCTTATGTAGTCTTCCCTAGGGTCAGTCTGTCTTCTCCTGTAACAGTGCCTCCTTAGTTATAACATCGACTCTAGGGTCTTCCCCATGAGGTTCAACATATATCAGTTTCACTTGCGGGTTCTGCTGAGGTCCTCATCTCTCCTGAAGCTTAGCTAGCAACACAGGAAAATCTTCTATAACATGTTCAAACGAGCTGCAGTAGTTGCAAGTAGTGCAAGGGTTCTGATAGTACCTTGTGAGGTGTCCTGGTTGTGCGCAGTTGTAACAGATGATTTGTCCTCGACCTCGACCCAGACCTCCTCCTCCTCCTTCTCCTTTGAATCCATCGTGAGGGTTGTAGTTTCCTCTCCCAGGGGAGTTATCCTGCGTAGTGTTTCCTTCTTGTTGTAATTCACCTTGAATTTTGTATATGTCTCTTGACCTTTCATACATGAGGTCATAAGCCCTACAATACCTATCATCTTGCCCCATGGACTTACAGAATGTGCAATACAAATTTGTGGGTGTCTGAACATATCTTTGCATGTAATAGGACTCACTAGGGCGATTTCTATTTTGGCATGCCTCGCACCAGGGTAAGGTGACTTGCTTCAAAAGGATCAAAGCTCTAGAGGCCAAGTATTCATGAAATAGGGGGCAGTGCTCCTTGTCATGGCCTTTTGATTTTCATCTGACACACCATATGTCTTCTCTTTTATCTTTTCCCTTGTCTTTCTTCATATCTTCGACCTGCAGAGACAAACTAGTTAGCTGACTCAAGATCTAACTCATACCTGAGATGGATTCTCCCATAGGGGATGATTCTAACTTCATGGCGATCTCTATCACCTCAGCCTGCAAAGAAATATTTTGTTGCATTAGAGGAACTCTGATGTGTGGTGAGAGGGCAGCAATGAACCACTCTTTGTTCTGCTCATTTGGGATTTGAAAAGTCAATCACTCTGTTAAGGTCTTAAATCTCTGATCGAATTCCCAAACGGGTTCGGCTACCTTATGCTTGATCTCTTTCAGCTCTATGATACATTGTCACTCCGATTTGGGTTTCTTGAACTCTGTAGTCAACACATTCTTGATCTCATTTAGTGGCTTAGGTTGTGCAAGTCCTTGGACAAGATTCATGTACCATCTCAGTGTGTGATCTCGAAGGGTAGTAGTAAACTGAGTTCTTTTAACAACTTCATCAATGACATTTTTAATATTCCATATAGCTTCACACAGAAACTAGTGTTGATCAAGATATTCAGATCCATCTCCCCTAAAGATAGGGAGCCTCATCTCATCTTCCATAGATCTTCCTAGGTTTCCTGTCTGAGTATGTGGTGGACTACTAATGACAGTGCTTTGAATGCTCTGGTGGCTTGTATTACTTTGATTGCTTAATGATATTGAATCGACAAGAGAATTAATAGTACTTACTTCAGCAGTCTGCGCAGTACCTGAAGTTTCTGGCTCGTCCCGGTGAGGTTCTTTATCTTTTCCTTCCTCTGCCCTAGCAGGTTTTGAATGTTCTTAGTCCTTCAGATCTGCCTCTTCTCCACTATATAAACCCTCGTCCCCGTATTTCTTCTTAAATAGGTTTGCAAGGTGAATTTCTCTGAACTCTCTTCCACTGCGCGTATGTCCAGCCTCTGTGTCATTGTCGCTGTCTGAATTTTTGAACATTATCTTTTTCAAATCCGACCAATCTACTATATCTTCAAGATGTTCTTCTCATGCAATAACATCTTGATTCTCAACTTCATAAAATGTAAAAATTTTCCTCTGGGTCCTTTGAAGAAATATCTCTCGACTTGGCTGTATGACTCTACTCTGTCAACAACAAACTCGGTGATGTACCCTCCAATGGTGCTATCAAACCAGTGATCTACTCCTTGTGAAACAGTGTTATCAAATCTCTTGACCTTATTGATCAATGTCGTCGCCCAAACTACATGAGGTCTAGATCTAATCTTAAACTGGGTATCTGCTAACCTGGCTAACCGCTCATATAGCTCTTGATGGATTTCTCCAAAGAATATCTCGTGTATATTAGTAAAAATATACCTTCCTAACCAATCCTCTAAACTAAGATTAGGTTTCTTGTTATGGGCTTCAGCGAAGTCCTTTTCTTGATCCTCTATCCACTTTTGAATCTATGTCTTTGATGGGAACCACCTTGGCATTCCCTTAAGAAGATTCATGTCCCAACAACGAAACCATTTGTTGGAAAAGGGGCAAACCCAGGGTTCATCTCCAAGAGAACACCAATAAGCCCTAACTATTGGCCCTTTTGGCTACACCTGTGAAGCAGATGCAGTCTCACCCGAAGCAGCTATGGGGGGGTTGTAGGACATAGATGTCTACAACAAAGAGAACTATCAAGTGGATCCAACACTAGAACAATACATCATGCATGTATCCCTTACCAACTTATCTCTTACTTCGCACATCTGCCTATCATATCTAACACAGTAATGCAATAACAATATATCAAAGGCAAAAGAACATAGCATCAATCACACACACAAGGCAATATATACATGGTTCACCCTCTCCCTAGGGCTACATCCACAGAACTGTGATTTATAATGTATTAAGACGAAGCATACAGTTCTTGTCTGCGCTCTTAGCTAGAAAATCTTATTTCTTCTCCTCTCTATCCCTCCCCTTCCTACACACCCAGCTGTACTACTTGATCTCCACACCCAGCTGAAGATGTTACAATACTAGAAGGCTCTCACTCTTAGCACTTCTCTCTCTCACAACAATAATCCTTCATACTAGAACGACAATGACAACACACAATCATAACACCAACAACAACCCAACCCAGGTCCTCTTAACCTTTATTTATTCATTACAATAGCTCACCGACATCCTTATGCCGAAACCTAAGTGTCAAAACCCTAGATACCAAAACCCTAGGTCAACTTGACCCGTGTTTTCAGGGCTTCGCCAACCTGTCTTTCCTTCCTTCTTGTGCGGAGCTCCAAAGCATTCAATGGTGGTTTTTTCCGCATGCTGAGTTGTCCACGATCCTTCTTCCTTGCTGATCTATCATCCTTGATCTGCTCATCCAATGGATTGCTTCCCTTTACTTCGCTCCATCTTTTCTGCTCTTTTTCTCACTTCGACCTAGTAACAATCACTGTGTCTTCCGCGCAGTTTGCATTTCGCCTTTTCTGCCTTGACCTTCGCTTACTTCCATAACCAAGGGCCAACAAGACTAAAGGCATTTTAGCTCGGGAGGATCTCATTATAGCGGGTGATTTAAATTTTACAACTAGTGTTGATGAAGTGTGGGGTGCTCGTGCTTTGCTTGACCCCTTGGCAGGTTTTTTCAGAAACCTCTTTGAAACAAATCATATGGTGGATGTTCAACCATCTGAGCTTGTGCCTACCTGGCGTAATGGTAGGAATGGGACGCATGGTATCCAGAAAATGCTTGATAGGGTTTATGTTTCAGAAGCTCTATTGGTGGATGTAGCTAGGTACAGATCCTGGGTGGTTCACCCGTTCTTTTCGGATCATGCATTGGTGTATTTTTAGCTGGATAAGGGAGACTACTCAATTGCATACCCTTTTAAATTCAATCCTTCATTGTTGAATGAGGTAACTTTTGGGGAGATTGTTTGGGAGGATTGGAGAATTGACCTGGGTGATGGAGTGGTAAGTGCCCAAAGAAGACTTGCGATGAAGCTTCATAAACTTAAGAATAGACTTAAGATATGGATTGTCGAGAAAAAAAAAATTGAAGAGTGCGCCCATCTTGTTTTAGAATAACAAATTACTTGTCTCACAAAGAAAAGCTCAGAAACTATTTTAACTTCTGAAGAGGGTGGCCACTTGAAATTATTGGAATTGGAACGAAACAAGTTGATGTTGGAGGAAGAGGCTCGTTGGAGGCTGAAAACTAGAGCAACATGGATCTAGTGTGGAGATAGCAATACAAAATAATTTCACAACTTTACTAGCTTCAGGCGCAACAAAAAAATTCTGTGGGAAATCAAAGACGACCAGGGGCACCTTCATCAAGGGCAAGAAGCTTTAAAGAAAGAAGCAAAATGATATTTCAATTCTTTCTATTAAGAAGAGAATGAGATTATGATTGTAGAACAGGTTTAATTGGTTAGACTGTATCCCAGGTTTATGACAGATGAAGAAGTAGTATCTCTTGAGAAGCCAGTCTCGGAGGAAGAAGTTTTGGAGGTTCTAAAAGGTTTTACCAAAGAAAAAATACCGAGGCCTGACGGGTGGAGTGTGGAATTCTTCATACATTTTTATGACGTGGTTTCTAAAGATTTGGTGGAGGCTGTTGAAGAATCTCGCATTTCTGGCGAGTTGAACATGTATCTGAATTCGACCTTCATTGCTCCCATCCCAAAGGTAAGTGGTTCGACAAACTTTGGGGATTTTCGTCCGATTTCTTTATGCAATCTTTGTTATAAGTTGACATGAAATATTATAGCTAAGAGACTAAGACCGATCCTTTCACGTTCACTATCCACGAAACAGTTTGGTTTTTTGAAAGAAAGACAAATTATTGATGCGATTGGGACTGCTTGGGAGTGTCTCCATAGCATCAAAGAAAAAAAACTTCAGGCTCTAATCCTCAAAATTGACCTAAGGAAAGAATATGATTGCATTAGTTGGGATTTCCTCATGCTGGTACTACTTCATTGTGGTTTCGGGTTGCTAACAACAAAATGGATTATGGGTTGCATTTCATCGGCTTCATTTGCAATTCTGGTCAATGGAGAACCCTCAGATTTTTTCAAAAGAGGCAGGGGACTTAGATAGGGTTGCCCACTGTTGTCGCTCCTCTTTATCCTTATCATGGAGGGTTTGAGTCTGGCTCTTAAACGCAACCAAGAGAATGGTCTTTTGTGAGGCATAAAAGTTTCTCGTTTTATTAAAATTCTCCATCTTCTATTTGTACATGACATCCTCATCATGTCATCTGGCTCATTAGCTGAATGGGAGGAGATCAATAGGATTTTAAAGCTCTTTTGTAATGCATCCGGTCTTCGTATAAATCCACAAAAAAACACCTTTCTTCAACGTGGTATTAACTTATCCATCCTGGATTCTCTGAAAGTTTCCTTTCCTTACAACTTTCGAGATCTATCTGAGGGGTTTAGATACCTCGGGTTTTTTTTAAAGATTGATATATACAAAGTGAACGATTGGCTCTGGCTTGTTGAAAAATTTGAAAAAAGGATCAGTCACTGTTGTTCTAGGTGGTTGTGTGTAGGGGGGTGCCTGGTTTTGATTAAAGTTGTGCTTGAGAGTCAACCAGTCTATTGGTTGACACTTGCAAGCCTGCCTTCTTCGATCCAAACAAAAATTCGACAATTGATTTTTATCTTTCTTTGGTCGGGTTGTCGGGATAAGAAGAGCATTCACCTTTGCAATTGGCAATTGATTGTGAAGCCAAAGCATCATGGGGGATGGGGACTGCGAAACCTGATCGGTTTCAACAAAGCTTTGGCAACAAACAGTCTCTAGAGGGTTCTAATGAAAGAAGGCCTATGACACCGAGTGATAAAGGCAAAATACCTTCCATATGTTTTAGTTCATCGTTGGCTTCGTACGGTGGAACTTTACAAAGAAAGAGGCTCTCAAACATGGATTTACCTTCTTAAATCATTATACCAACTGTTGCATTGGATGGTTTGGAGCCCTGGAGACGAGAAATCCATAGTGATTGGGAAAGATCAAATTTTGGGAATGGGGGACACGACATTACTCTCGGATGAGTTGATTTCTGTTATCAATAGGAAAGGACTATTCTTCTTATTTCAGGCTTAGACGGGATCTCAAGTGGGGAGGATTACTCAGAACTGGATTTCTATTGCAGATTTGGAGCTCATTGGACAATTACAAGCGGAATGGAGTCTTTTCAGATGCGCGCTCTGTTGGAATATTGGTTTTTGTCATTGATGTCAACCCTAGTCATGGGTTTTGGACCGCAAGATTGATAAAGGCATTTGGACATGAAGGACAATGCACATGCATATACAACACCCATGAATAGATAGTATACATCATGTTGTTTCCAGTCGTATGTGGCACGTCACGTGGATCCTCACTCATGGTTGAGAAAATGAATTTTTAGAAGATGACAAAGTGAATTGAAGAAGAGGAAATTAATATTAGGCCCTGAAGATAATTAAAAGAAAAGAATTACAAAAATAAGAAAGTGCAAATTCCAACCTAATGTTAAAGGAAGTGACATAAATGGTATAAATAAACATCATTATACATTCATTTTGATTATGATCGAATTTCAAGGAAATAAGAAGTAAAAAGAATTTGGATTTCAAGGGAGGATGAAGTCTTTTGGTGATGTGTTCTAGGTATGTTATTTTGAGGTCATCTTACCATTTTTCTATAAAAATTTCTAGAATGGTCCGGATAAGGTAAAATCGCTATAGTGAGAGACATATCAGGTACAAAATTTGGTAAAACGTTAAACTCTTGATTAGCTATAATTATGGAGATACACTCTGTGGAAGATAGGGTTTGTGAATAGTCCACGAAGCTAGTCAATAAGCGGGTGTTCCAAGTAAAAGCGGTCCTCAACTTCTTCATAGAGAATCCAAATGAAGTGGACAAATTTCATTTGAAAGAATGCAGTTGTAGTTTCTTGTGCACAAGTTTAGAGTGAGATGTTAATTATTGATCAGGGACGTGCATTTGAGAGTTCCTCTCTGAATAGACCATAATTGAATAAAGTCTATCATTCTTTCTATAACCTCTTTTGAGGAGGATTCAAGGAGTAAAAATTGGAAGCGTTCCCGAGGAGAATTACATTGAGCTAATATTATATACGGGATCAATTACTCAAGAATTGAAGAATTGCATAAATTGAAGAAGTCTCGAGAAGCATTAACATGTTCTATGTATTGATTGGTTGATATAGTGATGATTTAATGTAAGTTTTATTATCTCTCATATATTTCTGGGTGGAAGGAAGGGGCAAGGATGGAAGTTCAACTCTCTCTTGATATTTGAGGATTGTATCTTCCTCTTGGAGGTTTATCCCTCCTTTACATTTGGAAGATGTAGCTACCTTTGGAAGTGATTAATTCCCTTGAACAAAACTATTGAGTTATTTCTCATACTCATTGCATTGCATGGTGTATTGTGTGGTGTATTGGTGTAACTCTTATACTATTGTTCATTGCTCATTGGATATAATTGAATGGTTTTAAGTATAAGTTGAAAAAGGTTTTTAAATTGTACTGATATTGATTCACCACATCTCACATTATCAACAATTTGTATCAGAGGAGGTTGCCTTCATATTTTTAACCACTGGAAGGAAAATCCTATCCAGTAATGGAAGACAACATTCAAATGGGATTCCACCATTTTGATAGAAGAATTTTGAATACTAGAAAAATAGAATGGAAGCTTACTTGAAAGCTCTTGGGGAATGTTTGGTTCTCAGTTGCTTGAGGATATCCTGATACTTGGAAAACCAAAGGCTTTAGCTCAGAAGGAAGCAAAAATTAACAACAAACTGGCAATAGATAACATCCCTGGATGGATTGAAAGATTCGATGAAATCCAAGGTGGGATCATATTGCATCAACTCAAAGAGATTTGGGACAAACTACAAAATCTTTATGCAAGGGAAGAAGCGAGAGAAAGAAGAAGTTGAAAAGATTACAACATCTCAGATTTCAAAGAAGAAAATATAGGTGAGTTCTTTTGCTTTAATTGAGTTCTTTTGCTTTAATTGTGAAGAGTAGGACATGTTGAATTTGAATTTCCCCTCATCCAAGGATTGAAAGGTTGACAATGAAGAAGAAGAAAATCATGAAGTAGAAATGATTCAACAAGAAGATAGAATCTTAAAAATTGAAACATGTTGAGATTGAGAAATAACAAGCTCAAAGACACTCGTGAAAACTAAGAAGTGAATTGGGTAGTTATGAAAGGTTATAAGCTTAAAAGAAACAATTAGAGACTTTAGGAAACTAAGAGAAGAAACCATTTCCTTGAAAACTCTACTCGAAGAAGCAAGAAGAATATGATAAAGAAGGTCAAATGATAAAGAAGAAGAACATTGTGAGAAACTTGAACAAGAGAAGTTGTCTCAATGAGAGGAAGAGCTTAAGAAACTCTCAAGTGCCAAAAGTGTACATCTTGGATGCATAGGCAAAACTTCATACAAAGAAGATGCAAATACCAACAAGAAGGTTGAAGAGAAAGAGCTACAGGCGGTTGATGAGAAGTGGACGAGAATACGAGAAAAGAAGGAATGATTACAAAAATGAATATCCAAGAAGACCCCTCTACCTTTAGGAATCAAAGAAGTTTCAATCAGCATGAAGGAAACTTCTGAGAAGAATAGATCATGAACCAGGATGGACTACATCACAAAGAATGTGACTTACTCCAATTATCAAATTTTTCTTGGTCATTGTTATACTTGCAAATTTTTGGACATAAGGCGATTAATTGCATAATCAATGAAAAGAACAAATACACAGTAAGAAACATGAATGGTGTAAGCAGAAGATATGGAAATAATCGATGATTTGTCAAACGGAGACTTATAATTCATTTTACTTTCGTTGATGGACAAAAATATTGTATGCTACAAATGCAATTATCTTGGTCCTAATACGAGATTCGAGATATATGAATGAAGATAATCCCTATACCAAATACAGTATGGAGAATGAAAGAGATTTCAAACAATGAAGATTGTGAATAGCATTGACCCATTTGAAGAATGTAAAGAAGAAGATGATGGTACATAGGCAGTGGATGTTCTTCACATGACCGAGGATCAAGACAAATTCATCGGCTTGAAGAGAAGGGGTGGCAATGTTACTTGCATTTGGAGATGACTCATCTGCCAAAAATACTTGGAGAAGGCGTAGTATAGCTTGGAAAGAAAAAATGTAAAAGTAAATAATGTTCTATTGGTTGAAGACTTGAATCATAATCTACTCAATGTTAGTAAAATGTGTGATCAAGGATACACTCTTACGTTTGATTCTAGAAAATGTAAAGAATGGAGAAAATAACTGAGGAAGATTGGTTTCAACTGCAACAAAGAAGAATGAACAACATACATCCTAGACATGAAGAGAAAGAGAATATATAAGCCATAGAAAATGATTCCAAGAAAGAAAAAAAAAAAAAAAAAAAAAAAGGATGAAGTATTATTGGGTGTCACATGTTCAGGGGGAGCAAACACAAAGAAGAAGGGATTATTTTTTCCATTAAACTTAGGGGGAGATGCCTTAACCTTTGTCATTGATGTCAAAGGAGAGAAGTGGGATCATAATGATAGGGGAGCATGAGTGTTCCATCAGTGACAAGAGAGGTGTTGGAGAGATTGGTTGTTGTCATTGATGTCAACCCTAGTCATTGGTTTTTGGACCGTAAGATTGATAAAGGTGTTTGGACATGAAGGACAATGTACATGCATATAACACCATGAATAGATAGTATACATCATGTTGTTTCGATTGGTATGTGACCTTGCGTCAAGTGGATCCTCATGGTTGAGGAGAAATTAATTTTTGAAGATGACAAGTGAATTGAAGAAGGAAGTACATGTAGACCCTAAAGATAATTGAAAATAATTACAAAATAAAAAGTGTCAGGACGACCCTAATGTTAAAAAGTGACATAAATTGTATAAATAAACATCATTATACATTCATTTTATTACAAGTCGGTGGGAAATAAGTAAGAGGCGGTTCAAGGGAGGATGAGAGTCTTTTGGTGATGTGTTCTAAGGTGTATGTTATTTTACAGGGTCATCTTACCATTTTGCTATAACTTTTTTTCTAGAGCGATTTAGATGGTGAAATAAGCTATGGTATTGAGAAGACATATCAAGGTACCTCTAGTAAAGAAGTTCAGCTCTTGATTCACTATAATTATGGAGATTACACTACGTGAAGATAGGGTTTGTGACCAGTCCTGAAACTAGTCAATAAGCAGTTTAAAGATTATGATCATAACTTCTTCATAGCTAATCCAAATGAAGTGGGACAATTTCAATGGAAAAGAGTACATCTTGTATTTTCTTGTGTATGAGTTTAGAGTCAGATGTTAATTATTGATCACGGGGGCATTGTGGAAGTTCACTCTCTGAATAGACAGTGAATAAAGTCTACCATTATTTCTATAACCTATTTTTAGGGAGGATTCAAGGAGTGAAAAATTGGAGTTCGGAGAATACATGAAGTAATATTATCTATAGGATCCAATTACTCCAATAATTGAAGAAATACTGAGAATTTGAAGAAGTCTCATGAAACATTATCATGTTCTATGTGATGATTGGTTGATGGTGATGATTTAATGTAAAGTTTTATTATCTCTCATATATTTTTGGGTGGAAGGAAGGGGCAAGGATGGAAAGTTCAATTCTCTCTTGATATTTGAGGATTGTATCTTCCTCTTGGAGGTTTATCCCTCCTTTACGTTTTAGACTGGTAGCTACCTTTGGAAGTCATTACATTCCTTGAACAAAAACTATTGATTATTTCTCATATATTGTGCATGGTGTATTGTGGTGTATTGGTGTATCTCTTATACTATTGTTCATTGCTCATTGGATATAATTAGAATGTTTTAAGTATAAGTTGAAAAAGGTTTAAAATTGTACTTGATATTGATTCACCCCTCTCGGTATCAACCTGCTCATCAACAATGGAGTCTTCATGCAAGCCAAACCAGATTCTCTTAAATGGACAGGGGGCAACTCGACGGGTTTGATATTTGTCAAGAATATTTCTCTGGCTGCCGAGAATATGAAAACAAATTTTATTTTAGGCGGATGGAGAGAGGCGATGTGAGAATTGAACGTTCCCTTGAAGATTAAGTCGTTCACCTGGCTTTTAGTGGAGAACAAAATTCTATCTTGGGAGAACCTATGAAAGGTTTAATTGGGCCAGGAGGTGTGCATCTTTGTAAATTGAATGAGGAAACTACTCAGCACATGTTCTTGGACTGCGCCTACACAGAGGAAGTTTGGAGGAAGATAAAATCCGTATTAAATTTTTCAAGCACTTGGGTTGGATCAAATCTAAATGACTGTTTCGAGCGATGGAAAATATTAAATTTTAAAGCGTAGTCCTTACCTTGTACTTATTATTGGAATATTTGGAAGGAAACGAAACGAAGTCTTTTTGAAGACAAAGTGTCCGGATTATTTTAGAAGCGCGAAATGTGGCGGAGATATAATAAAGAAATAAGCAGATATGCTCGCATATATTCAATAATATAACATAAATGTATCCCGAGGAGATGCAACCATAACCACCGGATATCACATTATTACCGCGATTTCTATTAGTCTAAAGAAATGTGCAGTACGTAAAATACAGTGACTATTAATAAAAGAAATGTACAGAGTCTGTAAAAATACAGAGTGAAAGACTCGCTAGAATGGTGGCAGCTTATCTCTGAGAAGAGATGTGACGGCTACTCGCATTCACTAGAAGATGATTACAATGAGGCTCTGAAGACCTTTTTACAATAAACAGGAATGCCAAAAGTCCTAGACATCCAAAAACCTAACCCTAGGAGATGAGGCACCAAACGTCATGTGGGCCCCGTTTGGGTAAGTGAGTACATCAACTTCTCGGGGTCGTAACTTTTGCATACGATCTCTGTTTTGGGTGTGTGATAGCTCGTTGGAAATGTATTGTCAAGGAGATTCATTTTGGGGGCTCAATCATGCCTTCAACTATTATTGAGAACCTCGATCTCAAAAAACCTTCATTGGGGCCCTCAAAATGGCTCCGGAAGTTAAAAACTGTTAAAAATAGTAAATTGCCAAAATTGCCAGAAAATTGTTTTGAGCCAGTTGGAAAAGGTGGGTGGCCACCGATATCCCCCTGGATCACAAAGAACCTTCGGTACTGAAGATGTCTCATCTCTCTATTATGTCCCTGAGAGATCATGCACTTGCGCCGAAAATGCATATCAGGAGATTATGACATACTCAGGGTGGTATGGATGGTGTAGTAGGATGGTTAGATGGAGGAGCTGCCTCTTCAGGTTTAAACAACAGAATGGGAGGGGTCATCAGAATAAGTGAACAATGCAGATATAAATGGCTTCTAAACTGTGGTTCGGGCACCAACGCCAGAGCGGAGCTGTTGGCTGAGTTCTTGGGCGACGCTTACTCTGGCATCTCGGTTGTCCTTACAATGGATACATATTTTGGATGATTCCAAGATCATTATAGATTGGCTGCGCGAGAAAGACCGTCTACATGTCATCTCTCTCAATTGCTGGAAGGACAAAATCATGGCTCTGATGAACTGCTTCCAAAAGATTTCTTTTGATCATGTTAACAGAGAGGAAAATCAAATGGCAGATAGTCTTTCAACGCAGCCACTCACCATAGACCAAGGGAAAGTCACCTTCTTCCAGTGCATCGAGGAGCATGAGGGACCCCACTTATCACTTGATCTTTACTAGTTTATTTTTCCTGGTGTAATTCACTGTTGTTTTTTTTTTGGGACGAGCGGTTATGGTTCTATGTTTTTTTATATCTGGTGGGAGGGAGAGCTCGCTTGCAGAGATGTTTATGGAAGCAGAATGTGTTGTGGTTTTTCCTTGGCGGAGACTAGTTTTTGGGAATCGGGATCTTTGTGTTGCTGGAGTGGAAAGGACATTGAAATCTGGTCTTTACCTCCAGCGGTGCAAGACCTTTATGTGTTTGATCAAGTTTATATTCCTATTTTAAATAAAGTGAAATTTTTTGAAGAAAAGTGAAAGGAATTTTAAAAAGAAACACATTTAAAATTTACTTGATGGGCAGGGTCCTGTCAAATTTTTACCGTGAAAGTCACGCCGTCCAAGGCGGTAGTCGGTTTGGCTGTCACTACTTTCCTCGGCATGCTCCTTGGAGGGTGAGCCCCCTATTAGCGTCCTGCAACTCGATACGTGGATTCACAGTGCACCACAGATTGGTATATTCTATATTTTGTTGTTTTATGAGGACGCGTGTGGAGGAAGAAGAGCACCGCAAGTTTGCCGTCATTACATCCATTAGGTCAAATCGTCTGGTGCCCCTTTCCTGGTGCTTGCCTTTTTAAATCTTTATAAATTAGACGCAGTAACTAGAACAGGGTACTGCAATTCTGCTCCCATTGCCCTGCTCAGCTCAGCATTCAGCAATATTTGATCTCAAGAATATAGCTCATTAGATTAGCCCTCATGCGCAGAGAGGTATAGGAACCTTTCAAGTCTACAATCCGCCATTAAATTAGAGCATTCTGTAACAGAGTTTGATTGATGCTTGGTGGATGTGAAGCCGCCCTATGGGCCTCTGCTGCAGCCAATGCGCTGATAGATTATGATGTTCTATTGCCTCGGGCTGTTCTTCTTCCCCACCCACTTACAATTTTGAAGGCTCAGTATTACAGATACCGGAGATTGAGGTGAACTGACACAGGGCCGACCGTGTAGTTACGATTACAGATTAAATGGAGAAGAAGGCGAAGGCGTCGGGGAACAGGCTGAATCCAAATAATGG
>SNQJ01S0071889.1:38166-48390 GCA_010110895.2 Picea sitchensis | reverse complement strand
CATTCTAGTTTTCTTTGTTTTGTCTCGCAAACAGGTGCATCGTCAGTGGTCTTATCTCCTTGACTATCTCTTCTTGGGCAGCAATCTGTGAAAGGGGTTTCCTTGACTTGGCCTTTACCCTTTAGCCTTTCTTTAAACCAGATCGCCTTAGGGACGTCTCCCTTGGACTTGCCCTCCTAAATAGAAAGAGCCCCCCATCGAGGTGACAGTGGGTGGGAAAGCTCCTGTTACGCCGGTTTCAAGCCCTGACTCAAGCTTTTGGACCTTTCCTACAAACCGTGCGATAACAGTCCCCATGTGTTTATGAGTCTCTAAACACAAAGGGGGGGACTATTACCCTTGTACTTTACTTTATGATTCTAATTTCACTTTGACTTAGGATATTTAAGTCAAAAGTGAAATATGTCACTTAAGTCATAAAGTGACAATTAATTCACAAAGTGGGTGAATTAATAGACATAAAGCAACTAAGGAAAGTGGGTTTCCTTAGTGAGATTTTTGGATGAGATATCACCCATTGATTAGACTTGGCTAGATTGAATCTAGGCCATTGATATTTTAGGGCTTGGCCAAAGGAGGCTAAAGGAGGGTATAGTGCATTTATGAGCTCATTCTTCACTTGAAAGGAGAGGAGAAGAGAGAAAGGGCACACTTTTTGAGGAGATAGGGGCACACTTGCATGACGGTTTTCCCATTGAGTGAGGAGAGGATGCCATAGCTTGGAGGAGGAGCTTCCATGGAGGAGGAGGCTCAAACTTGAGTGAGGGCGCATTCTTTGGTTGAGGGCGCACTTGGAGGAGCATTGGCGCATTCCTTGAGGAGAGGCGCACCCATTTGCATGAGATATTTGTGTGAGGGTGTGTGCACTTGTTGAGAGGGAACTTTAGTGAGGAGGCTAAGGGTGCATGCAGTGGGAGACATTTTCTAGAGGAGAGGGCGCACCAAAGCTAGGTGTGCACCACATCTTGGAGGAGGGCGCACATTGAGAGAGAGGGTGAAAGCTTCAAGGGAAAAGGCAAGGCTCATTCAAGCATTCAAGTGGGTAAAGGATCATGGCAACTTAGTGTTAAATGCAAGCTCAAAGAAAAGGATCAGGATAAAGACAAGCAAGCAAGAGAAAGAAAGGCTCACCAAGGCAAGGAGCGCCTTACTTCACAAGGCTTGTGGGAAAGTCTTCGAGGAACTCCAAGGCACCAGAGAGTGGTTGCTATTGTACCAGTTTCAGTTTTTTATGTTTCCTGTGTTGTAAATTTTTCTTTGAGGCCTTCTATATATATCTGATCCAAACTGGTTTTCCCCATGGGGGGGGTTTTTCCAGGGTCATGTTGACGAAAAATCTGTGTCAAATTTATGCATGCTTAGAAGTGTATATCGACATTTTAAATTCCAATATCTATAGGTAGTGTTATGTGTTTTAATGTATATTACATGTGCTAACATTGAGTAAAGAAAACACTTGCAAGGGCACCTTAAAAAAACACTTAACCATCAAATATTGAGAAAAAAGTTTGGTGACTGTTTGTTGTCCTAAAAAAACAAGAAAAGACAACCACACAGTTGAAACTTAAAGACATACTAAGGTCAAGGACATACCTTAGGTGGAAGCCTCATAGGACCTCAGAAAATCTACAGGGCACACCATAGGAGGAGGGTGCACACCTAGAAGGGAGCATCTACAGTTGGAGGAAGTCAGATCTGAGTGTCTCAGTGGAGAGGTAGCATACCAGAGCACATTGTGGTGCAAGGGTTTCTTCTTCAAATCATTCAGGGTCAAGGGCACTTCACTTCAGTGGATTTGGCAACAAAAGGGGAGGGTGCACTAAGCTTGGGCGCATATCTCCTTGGATCCTTTGGCACAGCTCGAGAGGAGATTTTGTCACACCAAGACTTCCCCCTTGTTGTTTCTCCTTGCATCAGCTTGAGGTGCGGCCCACTAATGTGCCCAGCCTCAGAGCTCTATGTCTATTGCCCTTTTTTTGTTCTATCATGTCCTTCCTTTGGTTTTGTTCCCTTTCTTTTATATAGACTTACGGATTCACTTGTGCAAAACATTATGTCCCTTGGGTGTGTCGCGCCCTTTGTGAATCGTCACACTCAACTGATCGTCGCGCCCCTCCGTGGACCTAGTGCACCCTGTTAAGGTTTAAGCTATTATTAGGTTTACTAGATAACAATAGCATAGGTAGGATCACTAAGAGAAACAGAATCACAAGATACACAACATTTATCCTGGGAAACCCTCATGGGGAAGAAAACCCACCAAAAGCTTCCTTAATATAGATAGCCAATACAATGCCAAGACAATAAACCAAACACCAGAGAATATCCAACACTGAGCAATACGCCTCTCTCTCTTCCTTCTTCTGGCAACTGGCAACTGCAGCTTCCTTCAAACTTGTGCACTAGATGAGTGAGTTGAGTGAGTGAACAAATGAGGCACTGGTTTTCTTTATTTATATAAACTAGCAAGCGTTGGAAGGAGGTGTCTCTTCATTGGCAGGGCCGACTTGTCTTTCTGGGTGGTTAGAACCACTTTAATTTGCCTGGGGTCCAACTTCTTAACTTGCATATTACAATTAGGGTTTGACCAATCCGCAAAAGGGGATTTGGTCAATTACAATGCTCGACATGATCAATCCACAAAAGGGGATTGATCTAATGAATAATAAATCAATATAATACTCTTTGCAGTTACAATATTTCAACACTCCCCCTTAACAAGAAGGGTATTCTACATCATCAGGAGAGAGAGAGAGGGCAACAACATCAAAAGCATCTGGAACACTGTCTGGCATATCTATAAATCGTTAGAAGTTTTTAGACATCATCAATATCATCATTCACTCCCTCTTAACAAGAAGGATATTCTTTATCTTTTACAGATCACTGGATGTCATCATCAACTGAACAATATCATCTAGGCAATATCATCAACTGGATAATAGCATCAACTGGATAATATCATCAACTCGGTAACAACATCAAGATAACAGGAGGCATCAACATAATCCACTTGGTCATTTGGCATCACGATCACTGACTGGTTCTCCATGAATCCATATTAAAGAGGTTTTTTTCTCTTTATCTTTGTGCAGAAGATACTCTTATCTTCACACAAAAGATATTCTATGAGTTTTGCCATTCCTTTTATGTTCTCCCTTCTATTGTAGTCGTCTATCTCACCCATCCATTGGGGAGGACTACTACCATAGCTTCACTCCTAGTCATCCCACATGAACTAGAGAAGCTAAGATGCTAGCCTGGGCCAGACTAGACTCCCTTTCCATGATGCATGCAGGATCACGACACAAACCTCAAGAGCCAACTAACCATTCCACATGGTTAAGGTTTGTGTTTCAGGCTACTCAATCCTTGGCCAGAGGAGAGTATCTGCCCTCTGCCCCTTGGAGAAACATCCACACTCCTCTCTACGACGATGGGCACACCCCTCTCTACGAGGGTATTCTAGCATGTCCCCTAGAGTATCCAAAACTCAATACTTGGACAAAGGCCAACCTTGGCAAATTTCTCATTCCCCTTCTCTACAAAGGTCTCTTCTTTTTCCTTCTCTATGAAGGTCTACTTGTGGGATTGCTCATTCCTTCTCTACGAAGGTCTCTTCCTTATCTACGAAGGTCTAGCTATGGGATCCGAAAAAAAAAAAATCTCTTGTGGTCCAAAAATTTTCCATGGTATAATACCATGCTACCCATCTTTTGGGCACCATCCATCTACTGGATAACTTTCGTCTTGATCAAAATATCTCATTACTCATCCACTGAGTAAACTGTTCCATGGACCACTTCTTTCCTAACTACACCAAATCACGATCCTCCATTTCAAATTCAGAGACATAGCTCCCTCTTGTATCAAACTAAGAGCTTCTTTAACTACGTAACATCTGATAATCATCATCCTTGAAGTTCTCTTCTGTAATATCCTGTGTGCCTTCTTGATTTCGAACATTTCTTCCTTTCTAACTTCATATTGGATCAACCTGCTTCCTCTGCATCTATAAGAACGATACTGGAGCAACCTGCATCTCATCAACTATATCTGAGTATCCATCTTTCTGTTCATCTTGAACATTTTTGTTCTGCATCTTTAGGAGCCTCCTGCTCCTATATAAATACTAGATACTGTCTCGTTCTTGCTGACTGTCACCATATCATAAGTCCTTCTCATGTTGTCTAACTTCTCCAAGTCAAGATTCTTCGTGTGTGCAATCTGCCCATAACTTATCAAACTTGGGTAACTTGCTTCTTGCACACACTCCTTGTACAAACAAAATCCAAAATGTTGGAAACCCATTTAGGGTTGTGGTTACAAGCTCTTTGTCACTAATGGCATCTCCAATAGCTGCAAGCTGATCTCTAATTTGAGAAACTCTCATAAGATAGGATGAGACAGATTCTGAGTTTTCCATCTTCATATTATGACGCTGATTTCTTAAGGCAAGATTCTGGCTAATGTCTTTGCTTTCATATAACCTGTTGAGTGCTTCATACATTTTCCTTACTGTCTGTAGTTCGGATATATGAGGGATCAAGTGATCCTTTACTGAATCTGACACGATTCTCTTTGCTTTCTTTTCATTCTTCTTGTGCTTGGTCTTTTTCTCTTCTTCCTCTGGTTCTGGTACACCCACTTTAACATGTTCTAGGAGATCATTCTCGTCTAGAATCATCTGCAACCTATGCTTCAAAGATCTGAAGTTTCCAGATCCTTCCATCCTATCTTCTACCCTCATATCGGTAGCCATTCTTTCTTGCAGTAGAAACCCTAGCCCTCCGGGCTATAGAAATAATAAAAAAATCAAATTTTTTGGATCTGAAAACTTAACTCACCAAAAGATGTGTTGCACTGAGGCGAGTATGCTGGTATAGTCAGTTTCTGAAAATTCCAATTTCTGACCCTTGAAACTAGACCTGTGAAATTCTAGATTGCAGCTTTCTGGTACTGGTTCTGGTTTCCTGGTTTTCTGGCACTTCTGGTTTTCTAGTACCAGTGAAAACTAGAGTTTGACTTTCCAGGAGTTCTATCCACTGAAAAGGTGCGCTCAAGATGCCAAAAGCTTCACTAGGGTAGGGCGCACTTTTCTAGATGTTTTTTAGGAAAAACTTCCTCTCCAATAAAAAGCCCTAATTTTCTTGTACGACAATAATGACGTTTTTTCTTATCCAGTGAAAGGTGCTCTCATCAGCTTAGCTCTGATACCATGTTCAGGTTTAAGCTATTATTAGGTTTATTAGATAACAATATCATAGGTAGGATCACTGAGAGAAACAAAATCACATGATACACAACATTCTTCCTGGGAAACCCTCATGGGGAAGAAAACCCAACAAAAACTTCCTTAATATAGATAGCCAATACAATGCCAAGACAATAAACCAAACACTAGAGAATATCCAACACTGAGCAATATGCCTCTCTCTTTTCCTTCTTTCGACCACTGACAACTGCAGCTTCCTTCAAACTTGCGCACTAGATGAGTGAGCTGAGTGAGTGAACAAATGAGGCGTTGGCTTTCTTTATTTATACAAACTAGCAAGCGCTGAAAGGAGGTGTCTCTTCACTGGCAGGGCTGACTTGTCTTTCTGGGTCGTTAGAACCACTCTAATTTGCCTGGGGGCCAACTTCTTAATTTGCATATTACAATTAGGGTTTGACCAATCCGCAAAAGGGGATTTGGTCAATTACAATGCCTGACATGATCAATCCACAAAAGGGGATTGATCTAATGAATAATAAATCAATATAATACTCTTTGCAGTTACAATATTTCAACACACCCAACTAAGACCACACGCCCATCAACTGTCATGTCTCTTGGATTTGCGCACCCCATCCTTGTGTGTGCGCCCCTTACGTCGTCATTTTCCTTGTGTTGATCTTCATGACTTCTATGTGGGTGTGTTGATGGGGTCGTTCAGCCTCTTCGGTGAGCCCATGTTGCCAAGAGCAGGCATGTCCACTACTTGGGTGTGCTCCCAAGTTGCCTCGCCCTTGCCCAAACGCAACCCAAATCTCTGTCATCTGTTGCAAGGGAAGAAGTGTGTGTGCCCCCTTGGGTTCACATGTCACCATCGTGCACCAAGGTTCTCTTGTCCACACCCAAATTCGTTTTCCCAACCGATCATTTCCTCCTTGTGCTCTTCGTCCGTCCTATCGCCGAATTTGTCCAAGAGCGTGTGTGCTCGGTGGGTGTCCAAAGAGGCCTTACTATTACTTTAATGGCAACTAATAAATGAAAAGAATTAGGTGGAAAGAATAAGATGAAGCTTTGATGATAATAGAAGTAAAATAATGTTCACTTAAGTGAATCTCCTATCATATATCATATCATTTTTGGGGGGGAAGATACTAATCTAATATATAGGAAATAAATGTCCAAATAAAAAATAGAAAAGAGGTTACTCTCTTGTAGCGGATGCTGCAATAAGGTTCAAATATGAAAATATAAATAATTTTTTAATATTTTACAAAATAACATATATTTATGAAAAACTATTTCTAAAAATCCGTCATTAAAAATAAATAAAAAATTTCAACTTTTCATAAATCTACCCTAAATTATATTATTCTAGCTTTAAAGAGATTTTATAGCTGGTTAGTTTTCTTTTCACAAGAAGTGTGGAAAATAATCTTTAATAAAAAAATTAGACTTGTAAATAAAATAGATTTAGTGTTTTCCATACCATGTCTATGTTGAGGTGGCATACCCAATAACAACTAAAGTATTTTTTACTTGTTTCTGATTGAGTAATTAAAAGGTGCTAAACTCACTAATCATGTTTTTGTATTAATTCATAGGTTTGCATTTGCATGTTACAAAACTCTAGAAAATAGTTCTTGAATCTTTTAGGATCCATTGTTTCCAAAAATTCAAACAACAGATCAACATAAGTTGTTTAAGTGGTAACTTTTACATTTCTCGAACCAAATGAGAACATGTCCCAAGAAGGTGGCAATAGACTCTTAATTTTTAGGCATCTTTTACACCTAGTGTGCAAATTAGATGAACTCAGTAATTGTTAGGGGCCTAACCTCCTTAACCCCTCAAGTAGGTAGAATAATATGTTTTCTATGTATTAAGGCCAACATTAGTAATAAGGCATATATAATAATGTGAACAAGTCTAATGTAAGAAGACTTAATAGAAGTTTTCGCTTCTAGAAAGATCTTCCTCTAAAATGTTCTCTGTAATGTCCCCACTTTGGGACATCATTATATTACAGAGTGTTATAATGACCAGAGTAGCCAGATGGAGGTTATAGCAAGTACAGGGGCTATTGAGGGGTATTTTGGGTACAACTTGCATCGCTTATCTTATTTCATCATCATGATCCATTCCGCACAACTTGTCTTTGGTTCTATTGCATTCCGACGATTTCTGTGATTTTGAGTTATTTTGGGCTATAGGTTAATTAAATTCACTAAGGAGGTCATATTGGTCATAATACTTGGAGGAACCTCTTAGTGTAATAGCTCATTGGAATTGAGAGGAACAACACTACAGGATATGATGATGAGAAGTGACTTTCAGTGGCCAGGGAAGCCACAAGGAGAGATAAGGTACTTTTCAGAGGTAAAAAGGTTAATTAATTCATTAAAGTGATTTAATTAATTAATTAATAATTAAATAAAGAAAAGTCACTTTGGAGATACAATGTGAGCAGGGAGGATAAAAGAGAGATAGGGGCCTCTATTCTTCCATTCATGTTGTTTATCATTTTGATATCTGGCTTCTTTCTAGTGAGCCCATGCACTTGGGGGTTTTGAGGGTTTTGACTTAACAAACCCTAGAGATCAGCTCGGTGGTGAAAGATCCCACCCAACCTGGTCCAAGCTTGGTCACAGAGGTGAAACATTCCTCCCTCACCATTCTACATCAGATCTACTCAGCTTCAGAGGGGTTCTACATCAACCACAGGTTCAGAGAGAGTTAGGGCACAACTTCAAGAGGGTTTTTAGTAGGAGGGTGCACCATCTTGAGGAGAGGAGTTTGTTCCATGTACAAGAGAAGGATTTGGAGCAAACAAAATTCTGGGTATTCTTTTTAGGGCCTAGGGCGTCTTTCCTTGCCTTTTCCGGAGGAGGTTTCTCTATCGTATTATTTATTGGAGCTCAACACAGGTTCAGAGAGAGGAGGGTGCACCACAGATTGAGGATCTAGTCATTTGGAGGGTCAAATCTCTATCATTCAGCCCGAGACTCTACCAGGAGGTTTCCAGTGGCCTGATCTACAATTTGGGATTTTTTCTAGAGGGTGTTTGGAGGCCATCTTCATAGAGGTCGAATTCTTGGTCTTCTATAGCCAGGTGGGCACACTGCAGATAGATGATTCAACCATCTAGAGGGTCAGATCTCCATCATTCAGTCAGAGACTTTTCCAGGGGGTTTCCCTTGGCCCGATCTACAGTTTTGCACCTTTCTTAGGGGATTCAACAAATTATTTCTTGGAGGCTGAATTCTTGGTTTGATTCAGCGAGTGAGGGGCGCATTGTGCTAGGGATATCTTCATATTTCAGCTGGGTTATGAGTTGGTTCATCTGGGTTTTTGGTCTATAACTTAGAGAGGCTTTGGAAGCTTGGATCTTCTTCTATCTTGTATTTTGGTGGTCAGATACTCTACTATCTTATATGTATTCCAGATCTGCCCCATTTTGTATGAGGACAACCATTATTATGAAGAATATCAGATCTGAGGTGTTTTGGGTTATCTCTTGTATTGATTGATCTTGCATCTCGCTGAGGCATGTTCCATTGCTATATTTATATTGATTATTGTTGCAAACACACATAACAACCATCAGTATAAACCCTAGTGCAACTCATGAGACTTAAGACTTCAAAGTGTTTGACGAAATACCACGACCAGAAAAAGTTCAAAAATTCATGAAAAACACAATGTTGTTGGCATCTTGGCTTGGGAACATTACATTCTCTAGAAGATAGAATTAGTATAAATAAGAGTAGAAGGCATGAGAAAGTTTTGTCTTGAGAATTATTTTGTAATTGAGCTCTGCTCTGCTCGAGGTTTCCCCCTCGAAGAGGCAAGTGAACTTGGCTTTCTGTCTATAAAGGTATTATTTCTGGTGTTTTTGTTCTCTATATTCTATTGCTTTTGTTGGTATTCATCATAGTTATTTTGTTCTGTTTTGCATAATATATTTGGTACCTTACAAGTGGTATCATATCACTTTCCTTTGCAAAATTTTTGAGACATTTTTTTCCAAGGTAGAGATGTGCACTGCTGGCGTCTTTAAAGCACGAAGATCTTTCGTTCGATGGGTAAAACTACGGATGGGGAAGACTACATGCAAGAAATACAGACGGTTTCATGGGTTACTCAAAACAAATGTTTCACCTTGTTAGAAAAATTTGTAACCCTTGTTGGTACCCCTTCGAGTAGTACCACATCAGACAACACCTGTACATGACCATCACTCCCACTTACCTTTGCATATATAGGTAATGCCCTAGGTCTCCTGAAACCAGCTTTAGATCAGCCTATCGACTGCTTGACTTCTATAGTGGCACTAAGAGAAACACTCATGAAGACTACTCTCTAGTACCTGGGTAATTGGGTAGTACAACTATCGGTACAGTCGAATCTCCTTAGTTGGTTCCTTGAGATATCGGGTTGAGTACTATTGTTCGACCCGACACGTATATCAGAGAGCTATAGCATAGGGCAAACCTTTGTCTGTAGTAACTCTGAAAACCCTAACCCTTGGGAATGAAACAGAACAAAACATAAACAAAGGTGGATTTTTTTTGGCTGCACAACCCTGCCTCCTACATCCAGGTTGTGAAATTCCTACACAATTTTCCTCGTTAACAATTTGGGAATTTCGTCACTGCAGTATTCTTCAGCCCAAATTATCTGACACCATTATTTTAGAGCTATCCCATTGGATTCCTCTCTTCACCCTACTTGCAATGGTACCTGTCACTTATAAGCCTTTTTTTCATGTGAACCTACCCACCCTTCCCGACACCCTTATTTGGGACCTGTTATCGCACAGTTTGTAGGAAAGATTTAAGTAGCTTGGAGTCAAGGCTCAAACTGGCATAACAGGAGCTTCCCCACCCACTGTCACCTCGATGGGGAGCTCTTTCTATTCAGGGTGGCTAATCCCAAGGGAGACGTCCCTAGTAATCTGGGGTTCTGAAAGGTCTAAAGGATCAAGATGATGGTTTCCTTTCACAGATTAC
>SNQJ01S0071889.1:23499-38156 GCA_010110895.2 Picea sitchensis | reverse complement strand
ATAGAATGATGGAGGAGAAATGGGAAAGAGTAGGAGAAGAAACTAGTTTACAACACATGCATTTAAAAAAAAAAAAAGCAAGAAAGAAAAATGGGCACCAAGAGCCTACCTCTTTATCTCTCCAATGGTGGTTGAATATGACTATGGTAGCCTTCAATCTCCCTTCCAAGCTCTCACAAATGGTAGCCCTCAATCTCCCTTCAATCTCCTCAAGAACTAGCAAGAACCCTCTCAAGAGTCAAAACCCTCTTAGCAAAGAAATGGATGAAAGGTGAAATAGAATGAGAGAAATGGGAGTGAAAGAGTGTTTAGTAGTCTTAGATAACCCTAGGCTACCTTTCCCACGAGTCATCTCTCCAAAAAAACAAAACAAAAACAAAAAATGACTAATTTCCTCCTCCTCACGCGCGCGGGCTCAGGGAGCATTTCAGGGAGCGTTTTTTTCCCTTGGGAGTGCTCAGGGAGCGTCCAGGGAGCGTTCGCTCCCTGGACGCTCCCTGAGTGCTCCCTCAAAAACCAGGGAGCGTTGTTTTTTATGAGGGAGCGCGCTCCCTAAAATCGCTCCCGAAGGGGAGCGTTCAAGGAGCGCACTTGGGAGCGCGATTTGGGAGCGGGTTCGAGGGGGGGGCGCTCCCCCGCAGCCTTGGTTGAGACCCTCAAGAGACAATATGCCTCCATTGAAGCAAACTCGACAAATTGATGATCCAATCTCCAAACCCTACCTTCTCTGCACCACCTTCCTACCATGAAGACGTCGATTCCTCCCATTTTCAAGCCTTTCATTCCAATAACCTTCATTGTGAACTACATCTTCCTAGAGTTGAGGTGAACAAATTTTATGGCTTGGATCCCACAGGTTGGGTCACTCAAATGGAACATTATTTCACTTTGCATGACATTACTGATGATTTGGCCAAACTTCGTTACGGTGTCCTCTGTCTGGATCCTGAACGCTGACAATGGTGGCAATGGCATAAAAATTCACACAAAGAGTATGTTTCCTGGACACAGTGTTTTGCCGATATTTATGAAATCTTTGACACCGACACCCACCATTTGTGCCATTTGACCAAGTTCAAACAATCTGGCATAGTGGAAGACTTCATAGATTCCTTTGAGCAATTGGATTTCAGAATAGAGGGCATGCCAGATGCCTTCTTCAGGGAATGCTTTATCAGTGGCCTAAAGGATGAAATCTGAGCCCAGGTCTTAATGGCTCGCCCCTAGACTTGCTTGGAATCTACTAAACAATCCAAGGAAGAACAATAGGTCGTCTCTTCCCAAAACAAAAAACCCACCTTTATTCCTTTCCTTAGACCCACTAATTCGGCCCCTCCTACCACTCCTCTCAAGATCCATAAATTAACTCGGGCATAAATAGTTGAACACCAACTCAAGGGTATTTTCTATAATTGTGATGACAAATATTTTCCGGGGCACAAGTGTAAGGAACAAAAGCTTTTTATGGCCATTTATGAGGATGTTTCTGATGAATATACTAATGTTCCCTGTGTTGAAGAGCCACCCCAAGCATGTGATCATACCCCGCCCTTTGACCCACCAGAAGTTGAACCGTTCATCTCACTGAATGCCCCCATTGGTTTTTCTTCCCCCCAAACCCTCAAATTAATTGTCTATGTTATCATGCAATTTGTACTTTCCCAAATCCAAAGGCAAGTGATCACTAAATTGGCGCAACATGAGGGTGTCCTATCACTGTCACCTAAACAAGACACCTCTTTCTCTTTAGGGATAGTACCCTAGGGAAGACGTCCCCAGTGACCTGTGGGTTTGAGAAGGCTAGGGTAAGAGTATCAAGAAAGTCCCACCCCTCTCATAAGTCACTCTGATCAAAGTTTCCAATGGTTTTAATGAGATGAAGCAAAGTGATATTTAAGTGTACTTTCCCAGAACAAGACAACAAGAAAATACTGTTTGCAAGTACCATATGATGTTAGTGCTTCATAAAACCATAGACTTTGATAAAAGATAACAAGTTGATATAAAAGCTGAAGCAACATAAGTATTTATAACAACAATGTATATATAGCAATAGCTTCACAATTATGCCTCAATAAAGCTTCAATAATGACCAAAAATAATAACATAAACTTGACAAAATGCTAGTAATTGTCAGAAGCAGTGATGGCAATGTATAATTAGCTTTAAAACTTGATTTTAAGATGAAATTGTTGTTGTTATAGATGGTTGTAACACTCTTTTGCAACAAAATCAAAGTAGTTAGTAGGTTAGTCTAATCTAAAGTTAGAAGTAGTTAGTATAGGTCTTAAAGTGGAAGGTTTAAGAGTTGTTTTAGTCAATCAATCACTTGCAAGGTATGAACTAGTGCCTTTTAGGGTAAATGCAGTCAATATTGCAGTGGCAATTCTTAGAGGGAAAACACATGATAATGGGTGAGATAAAGAGAAGACAGAGGATGGTTGAGGTGTTAGTAACCTAAGGCCTCAATCATCCAAAACCCTAGAAGGAAAAAGTTGCTAGGAAGTAGGTAACCCTAGGCCCTAGCGATTTTCCTTCTTTAGGTCAAGCTTGAAATAAAATATGAAAGCTTAATGAAACAATAGTACTAGAGTGCTACTAAGGTAGGGCTCTAGTATATCCTTCAAAGGAGGTGACTTCTAGCAAAATCAAGTAGGTGAATAGTTATTAAGAGAAGGACAATAACATGCACTTTTATCCTAGGGTTTCACACTAGAAATTTCATAATCTTATAAATGAACAAGTAAAATATACCATAACCATTCAAAACAAATAAGGATTGTGATTTCTACTTACTTCACCAAGAATAATCTAGTCACAAACCCTAGTTGAAGACTTTCCACCATGAAAATGAAAAAATACACCAAGATAAGCTCCCTCCAAGAGTTGTGCACCTCTTAGTTCAGCCAATAAGCCTTAAAAGAGGCCGAATTTCAGACCTCACACTTGTGTCAGTGAAAGATGATAAAATATAAGAGATTTTTCCCTTATTTATACAATACAAATGACCTTTAATTACATTTTAGTTCAAAAAAGGCCGACATGGCCAGTTTACATCAAAAATCCAGTTTTACATAAAATTGACAATAAAAACCCTAATTTTATCTTTTTAGGGTGACGTCATGCCCTTCCTAAAGTGACGTTGGCCCCCCTCTTGGAACACTAGGCCTCCAAAGTGAAACGTCAGGGCTCAAAACTCCTCAGGAATTGCCACACGTGCCAACCAAAGCCCTGCTCATGCCTAAAACCCCAACTAGATGATGTCAAGGCTCTGACTGATGACGTTAGGGGCCTTCAAGGGCCAATGTCATGGTGGGAGGGAAAGACCCCCCTAGGTCCAGGCCTACCAAAGTGCCTCTGATGGAACATCCTCCCTTTTCTCGGGTGCAAGCCACCAATATCCCTCTACCCCTAGCTGGGGTCTCAACATCCATCTGGTGGGATTTTAGCCCTATGGAGGTCCGAGCTAATCATCTCCCCATATGTACATGTCCGTCGGGCATGGTCCTACAACAACAACAAGTACACCCTCCATGGGCTCATAAGTCATAGGGATCATAGCAATGTCAATCACATCTAATAATCAAGTTACCAAAACATGTGCATCAAACCCCCCTTTTTGCAGACAAATGCTCAAAGACGTTATGCTATTGAACAAGCTAGGTTTGGAGAGGGTTTCAGGATGTCCTATTGGGCTAATTCTCTTTAGGTGTGGGGTGTTTCCAGGTGAATACCAATCTAGGTCATGTAAATGCATGAGATGGTGTAGGGGATGTTTGGGCAAGGGGTGCAATGATGACAGGGAAATGTCGGTCTTACATGTGGGTGCCTTTGTAGAGGGTGAGTTGCACCTTGTCATGGATGCAATTGTTTCCTATCCCATTCAATGCCTTTTTACTCTTTGTCTTATTTCTTTTTATTTCAAGAGAATAGTTGGAGGACACTGTCCTGGCGTGGTGACTAGTGGTGATAGCATTACTCACAAGCATTTCAGGGAGATGAGAAGGTTGGCTCGTGATGAGACCTCGTTTCTCTTGTTTATGCCACCAAGAGCCACTACCATGGCGTGGTGACTAGATGAATAGTAGTGTCATACCGCTACATGCCCATGGACCTAATAGGCTGGCTCATGATGAGACCCCCTATCCACCAACTAGGTCTTGAGTTTTATTTTGTTTTATGGGTCCCCCTTTTTTCTTGCTGAGAAGCCTTTTATTGCTTTCTCGGGGATCCCTGGGTGAAGCATCTCAAGGTTTGATCTTGGCTTTTAACTTTTTCTAGCTACTTTTACCCTCTGGGCCTTTAGCCCCTTCTTCCCACAAGGCAAGGTATAACCCTTACTAGCTTGGAAAACCCAATGCCCGAACCAATGTAGGGGATATAAGAAAGGGAAAATGATGAAAAGTGATAAGTATGGAAGGAATGGACGATGACCTTTCATAGACCCACCCAGTGGCAACTCATCCCTAAGGGAACCAACTTGCTAGGGCACTATGTTATCCCCCCAGGTATGGGCAAGTTAAAAGGCATAATGTCCAAGTAAACGTCATGAAGCAAAAGAGAATTAAATGCACATGTTCAAATGTTTTGGGAATCAGAGTGACACATACCATGATACCCAGACTCATTACCTCATGCAACAAGATCCACTGCTACTTCAGAACCATGCCGATGGGATGGATGTTGTTGTTGTTGATAGATGGGAGGTGCTAAAGAAAGGGTGGGCCCTCCAGGGCCAAGCTCAAGTCAATATGGCTCTCGGTACTCCATGTCTAGGACCTGTGGGCCTCGAGACATAATCTCCTTAGTTATCCCTAAGATAGGGGATAACATGCTACATTAACCATAGGAAAGTCATTATCCTAGTCGATAGTGGCAACACCCATAATTTCATCCATCGCCGTATAGTATTCATAATAGTTATTTTGTTATGCTTTGCATAATATATTCGGTACCTTACAAAAATGTACACTTGCAAACTTCCATCACCATTATAAAAATTTGAAGTTTCAACAAACTTGGAAAATATGTATGGAGACAACCTTGAGAAGCTATAATAAAATCAAAGACATAATGCGTAGAGATTTTGCAAACAATTGTAGAGATATGAGGAGACCATTGATCAAGTGTACCAATAGTGGAAAATTGAAAGACAGATGTTAAGAAGGTAGGAGAGGCCAATAGGGGGATTACAAGAGCAGCTAGCTACTCATAATCATGAAGGGAAAGTATTGTCTTACAAGTTTATTTTACATAAGAGTGCATTTGAAACACCACTGTAGTGTTCAAGGAGATTATAGCCTAACAAATATCTAGATGAAAACACAATTAGGCTAGTGAAGTCAACAATAAAACTAAGTGTTCCATAAACTTTTCTAACTAAAATAAGTAGTGATCATCGATGTATTATAACACAAGTGGGATATCCCTATGTTCAATGACAATCAAAGTGCTACTGAGCAACAGAATATAACAAACCATTTATACAAACATATGAAAGTCATTATGCATAGATGTATTCTAGAATTGTTTTGTAGGAAACCCTTAATGGTTGTCTTTACCAGCTCCATAAAACAATTAATTATATAGTTATAGGATACTACTTGAGTGGCTCTCATTAGATACCTTGTTAATGTACAATGTGCTCATTCATATACACAAGGCTTGTACATATTTTTGAGATTAACTACAATTTACAATGATTACTAAGTTTCGTTTTGACCAATATTAGATGGTATTTTTTAGATTAACTACAATTTACAATGATTACTAAGTTTCATTTTGACCAATATTAGATGGTATTTTTTAGATTAACTACAATTTACAATGATTACTAAGTTTCATTTTGACCAATATTAGATGGTATAATGTAATGACATCTATAGTATATGAATATCACTATTTGTTTCTTGTGACAAAAAAATGAATTTGACCTCTACAAGTTTGAGTTGTTCATCCAACGATTATTCTAGTTCAAGAGTTTAGTGTTGAGTTACATATGTAACCTTGACTTGGTCATTGGTTTATCACCTATGGTTTAGCTTTACCATGGTTGATCGCTTTTGGTTTTCTATAGTTGAATCCTATTTATAGAATCATTGCACCCCATTGTGCATTGCATTGTATCGTTGAATCAGGGAGAATGAAGCATTTGCTTAAAGTGGTGCTTTCTTCTAAGGAATCTCCACTATAGTTCTAGGGTCTTATATTTGATGGATGTGTTTTTAGTGTTGATGTTATTAATCTAGCATGGTATCAGAGAGGGCATGATTGGCTTGTATCATTGTATTATTATGGTATAAGAATAGATGTGACTACCCTCTTGATAACTTAATAATATCAACGTTTAAACACCTCACATCAAATATAAGACATCATATTTATAGGTGGAGAAAACCCTTATGGAAAAAGCCCCAATTTAAACAATGATTTAATTTTATCATTCAACAATATAATGATATACATTATAATCCACAATGTGATGCAATGATCCTATAAATAAGATTCAACTACAAAAAAATATGGATGATCAACCATGATAAAGCTAAACCATAAATTATAAATTATTGACCAAGTCAAGGTTACAAACACAACTTATCATGTAAGAAAAAATTCCACTCCTTCCTACACTTATATGAAAATACAATATTACCATCATTAAGAGGACATTAAATAAGATACATGGATTTATCAATCGATTAATTTACAACTTATTAATTTTATAAATTTATTTTAAAAACCCTATGAGACATGAGAAACTGTTGTATGAACGCATAAACATATGTTGGAATTTCAGGACTTCTTTACATACATAGAGGAACTAACAATTTTGCATACATAGAGGAACTAACAATTTTGTATAATGAAGGCATATACAAATTCAAAGCAAGGTGCAAGGATTCTCATTTCAAATCAACTAGATAATGTAAGAATGTGTGATCACTTTATCATGTCATAATATTTTAAAAACTTTTTTAGCTTTATATAAATATAGGTATACATAGCATGTTTAATATGCAAATTCCTAAAATATTTTGGAAATGTTTTCAATATATCGATGGTGGAATATCAATGCAGATTCTTGTTTCCATGGTGCATTCTGAAACAGACAACAGCATCAAAGAGATCAGTGTTGACATTCTATGCAGCCTTGTTAGTTCATGTACTTTTCTTGCATCAAAGGTGTCCCTTTTTACCTTCAGACTTTTTTATTTGGGACTAAAATAGCAAATTATCATGTGACAGGCTAGCTTGAATGATGGCAGATGTCTAAGAAATTTTAGGAACTCCCCTGAGGTGAGCATATTTTTTTATTATTATTTCAATATGTGCATACTTTTATTATGCACATAGGTTCCGAATTTTTTTCATTTCATGCCATGTAAAGTATGCTTTGTCCAACTTCAATGATGTATATAAGAGTACACAAACGTATAATCATGCATGATGAAATTTACAATCTGAAACTCCTAAACAAATTATTTTTCAATTTTGTGTTCAATCGTATAATATTTATTGTTTTCTTGGTAGGCTGCTCAAGAATTTATCAAAACGTTGAAAAAAGAAGGTTCTGTCAAGATCAAGCGCATGGCAGACTATCTTGAAGGGAAGGTAATAAAGGCGTTTCTTAACTAACAAACATCGTTAAGATTTATAGAAATGAGATAATACCTTGATGGGCATCAAAATTTTAGAAGAGAAACATGTCTCAAGACAAGGCCTCAGTCAGCATCAACTTGATCATTGTAGTCACGAGTTGAATTCTTGTAAAATGCTTAAACTTTTTCCGTCTCCAAGGTTTCCTTAAAGGTTAAGTATGATATACAACTAAGTAGGATAATTACAAGAAGTAAATAATAGTAAATAATAATGATAATTTCAAATATTAATATTAAAACATCATTATTTGGAGTGGAGTGGTAGGTACACGAGGTGCGGGGATCATACTTTTTTTTCAAATGAAAATTTTCTCATAAAATTATTTTTTTGATTACAATTACAGAAGGAGATCATACTTTTTTTTCAAATGAAAATTTTCTCATAAATTTTTTTTTTTATTACAATTCCAGAAAATGACCAATCTGAACTGAAATTCCGTTACTAACAAGGCAGTCTAGTAAGAAGAGAAACAGGACTAAGCTGCCCAACACAAACTTAGTAGAAGGCTAAGTTATAATATGCAGAAAAATAGACAAAGTCTCTAACGAGGTAACCGCCAAACAGCAAAAATAGAGTGAGTACGATCGAGGGATCAAAATAGAGAAGCACGAGGAAATTAAAAGACATCCACTTGGAAGGTAGGACCAACAGTTTCCCCATCCCAGGTGTAGTAGGAGATCCTTCCTTTAGGAGCCGTGAGGGTTTGCTTAGATAACTGATCGGCCTTTCTATTTGCTTCTGGAAAAATATGTTGAAAGTGTATGCCTAGGAATTAAATCTTTTATTCTGCATTTCCAACCTTCAGTGCTGATAGTTTGGAGGTTCCCTTACTGCTTGAGCCACTGAATGATGACTTTGGAATCCCCAGGACCTGAATATATTGAAGATTTAATAACTTTGAGATTGTTAGCGTAGCTCACGCTCCTAGTAGCTCGGCTTTTGTGTTAGTTCCATACCCATAATTAAAAAACCAGCGATAGACTAGCGAGTTTGTGCATTTTATTACACCCCCGGCTCCACAGTTAGCGCCTCCATTGACCACAGCACCATCAAAAAAAGCAATATCATAACCATTCCTCCTTAATATTGAACTCTGTCTTAGTCCTTTGTCAATACTAGCTGGAGGGTAGGTATTTAGAGTTTTTAAAATCTTAATGGTGACAGCCCAAACATTTGGATGCGTAACCTCAAATAATGCCCTGTTTCTCTCTTTCCAAATGAACCAGGTAGTTAAGATCGGAAGTCTATTTGGTAGCTTTTTATTGAGCAGCCAAGTATCCATGCAGTCTGTAAGAGACATGCCTTCCCAACTGAGGTTACAATTTAGCAGCAAGGCAATTTTTTCCCAGACCGAGCAAGTGAAGACACAATCAATGAATAATTATTTTATATTTTCAGCCAATAATCCACACAGGCAGCATCTACTTGAGCCAGCTGTTCCTTTTTGCTGAAGGATATCCCACGTAAGAATTTTAGAATGGCTAGCTAGCCAAAAGAAACATATAACTTTGAGGGGGAGACGCCATTTCCAAAAGTTACGTTGCCAGCCGAGCTTCACCGGGATGAAATGAGTGTACAGAAGAGCATTATAAACCTTTTTGACAGAAATTTCCATACCTTTTCCATCGCCTGATGTGGGCATTATAAACCTTTTTGACAGAAATTTCCATACCTTTTCCATCGCCTGACCACATCAGGGCGTCTTTCATGCATGGATTAATAACAATTCCAGCCGCGTTTAATAAACTAGTATACTCAGTCCAAACGTTCTCCTGCAATCCCGATAAATCCAGGTCTCTACTGGTTAGCCAAATGGTAGTAGCCGTAACTGGATTCGTGGCTGCCTTAGCTTGATCTAAAGTGAAAACGCCTTTACTGTTGATAAGTGAAATAAAATCTGGAGGAAGGAGCGACCTTTCGCCTAAGTCTAGGATTTTATCCTTGCCGATCTGAACATCTTTACCTGCGCCTGGGTTCCAACTGATCCAGTTGAGGAGGATAGGAATCGATCAAACCAAATTTGACAAGAAACGAGAAGAAGAGTTTATATCAAGACCTATGGGCACAGGCTTGCTAGGGCACCCAGTCAATTCCCCCAAGCATGGTCATGCAGGCTAATGTAAGATCTGAGCAGTTGTTAGAGATAAAACGAATTAGATGCATATATTTAAAGGGTCAATGATCAAAAGTGACACATACCATGATACCTGAACCCGTTACCTCATGGAGCAAGAACCTCTTCTGATACAGGATCAAGCCGATGGTGATGGATGTTGTTGCTACTGACAGGACAAGGATGATGAATGAATAAAAGGTGGGCCCTCCAGGGCCATGCTGAGGTCAATCCTGCTCTCGGTACTCCATGTCTAGGACCTGTGGGCCTCGAGACATGATCTCCTAGTTATCCCTAAAAAGTGGGGATAACATCTGGCTCCAACTCGGGGACATGTGCTCACTGTAGAGCGCATGAGAACCTCAGCATCTCTGGCATAACCTGCAGACCTGCTTAATCTTGATAGGGGAATCAGTAACAAAATTGGGGCGATAATGCCACCCCAACATACATAGCTATATATACTAAAATAAAGCAATCAATGAGTAAGACGATGAAAGCAAACTTCTTACCTGTACTTACCTGTCGGCTGGAATGTTGGGTGTAGTCAAACAACCAGTGAAGCCAATCCAACAACATTCCTCGATACCTGCCTTTGTGCTTCATCATAAACCAAAATAGTGATAAATCAAGCACAAAAATGTCATGGGTTAGAATACATATCATATCATTGGAAATCTCAAAGTCTAACTCATGGAGGTGGGTGGGAGGGAAAAAGTGATCCCAATACATACTCTGAGGAGAGTGCTCAATCCATCTTAGGAATGGATTGTGAAAAGTCAAAGGTTCAGGAGACTGACTCGAGGAATCTGAATGCTGGCTACCTTGGACGTCTTCACGACTTGAGGCCCGAGGAGGGATTAGCAAAAATTGAAAGGATGACTGACCATTCCTAAAGGGGAGGTTGGAAAACTGTGATAATAGGCTTCTTCTTGATGCACTCAACTTTCCCCTAAAGTCCAGAATGAGGTTTTTCCTTACAGGAGAATTGGGATAAGGGACATGTTTCCAAACCACACCTTCAGTGACATAGGGAGGTAAAGTGATCAAAGGGGGGTGGAAAATCTTATCACAAGTATCCTGCTTCAGGGAAGTAACTTCCTCATTTTTATCAATATCTGAGCATAACGTTGGTTGATAAATTTCTTCATAGGATAAATCTAAGTGCTCAGATGGATAGTCATCAAAGTCCTCAAGGTATGACCGAAAATTAATCGGAGAGCATAGCATTAGGTCATCCCTGGGTGTCTAAATAAGGTCAGGTTCCTGTTGCCAAATGTCAAAATTATTAGTAACTTCATTTGATAAATGCAAAGACAACCTTTGGAAAGGACCATCAATGTCATACATGGGATTGCCATCATATCTAATCATATCCCATCCACGTTTCCCGACATGTATGAATTCATCAAAATTAACAACAAAGTCATTATGGTCATCATAACATGAAGGGGTTAAAACATCCGATATTTCTTTGCTCTCTACATCATAAAATAAAGAATCATTGAAAGTTTTGAAATAATTCACCTTGTTTAATCCTTCCTATGCAGGAGCTTCAAGTGTTTGGATAACTTCATCAAGTGGAAGATCTGCCTCCACACCTTTAGTCTTGAGACATAGAGGATCAAGCTTGTCCAAGGGTTCCATTTCCTCTTCACTCTTTGAGTCATAGAACAAGGTATCATCAAAAAACTGGAAAGGAAAATGACTTCCCTCATTCTCTTCATCTTGTGCAGGAGGGATAGGATCTTGGAGGGCTTCATTAGGTTGAGGAGCGGTTATTGGTGCTTCATCCTCACAATTCACTTCTTTAGTCATGTCTTCACAACACTCTATTGAATCATGGGAAAAATCTTGCTCCTTTTCAAGGGGTTGGCAACGTTCTTCATGGATCTCTTTTTTCACATTAGAGGGTTCTTGATTTTGAACATGATAATCATTTCTGAGATCTGCCACAATCTCAGTAGTGAATCCCCCATCTTCCAAGGATATTGTGAGATTATGAAGGGCATCTTCATACGTTTGGCAACATGGTTTGGTAAGGTCAATGAACCTACTGATGAGGTGTATGAAAGATGATATACCCCTGTCTTCACAACAACTCTTAAACCGATCTTGCAAGTAGGATGGCAGAGTGAGTATGAATAATTTTATAAGAGCATCCTCTCCTCCCAACTTTATCTCACTCAAATACTCTAAAAAATTTACGATGTGAGGAGTTGGGAGGCCTAAAAATGTTGGAGGGTTGTTTAGCCATTTTGTATCAAAGTAATTTGGGTATCCTTGAAAAATTCTAAAATCAATACTCAGATACATTTGTTCCCAGTGTGCCATGATCCCATAACTTGGAAATATCACAGATTTTGAGAGTAAGGTGGCACCTTGAAAAAATTAGTGGAGTCGCCAGATAATTTGCCTGAAACTATCAAAGGATGAGGGAAAACACTCTAGTAAAGTCGCCAGGTAAGCTTGTTAGATAAAACTCCAAAGGCAAGGCTTACCGAAGAGATTTATCGTTTGAGGAGAATTAACTCAGTGTTCCCCGACAATGGCACCAAAATGTTATCGCACAGTTTGTAGATGGGAGAGGCTAAAGGATAGTAGGTCAAACTGGCGAAACATGAACCTTCCCCACCCAATGTCACCACAATGGGGAGGTTCTTTCTATTTAGGGAGGTTAGTCCCAGGGGAGATGTCCCCGGTGACCTGTGGCTTTGAAGAGGCAAAGGTTTAAAAGAAATAAGATAGTTCCCCCTTCACATATCACCACCCAAAAAGATAGTCCAGCCAAAGGCCAATTTGAAGCAACCCCCAAAGAATATGTACTTGCCTGGAACAAGACAACAACAAGAAAGATATATGCAAGCTGTATTCAATTGGGTTAGTACTTCATATGTAAGTGACTATCTGGTATTCAATGTAAGCAATTTGACAGTAAATATTGACGAAATAAATGTTTGTAAAATGACAATGATAAATATGTCACTTGTCAATAAATACTGGAAGGATATAGCATTCAATGTAACAAATCAACACTCAATCCAATAAATTCTCTTAACTACCATTCAATTTCTTATAAAATGAAACGTTGTTGCATCAAGATGAAATAACCAAGGGTGACGTCATCATTCTAGGGTTAGTAGGTTAGGGTTTCAGTTTAAAAGAAGTTTGAGAGTGTTTGGATTTGATTTCACTTCAACGCTGGAGGCTGGAGATCAGTGCCTTAGGGTTAAATGGAGTCAGAAAGTGAAGGACGCACAAGTTGAAGGGGACGAGATTCCAAAGGACTAGAGGGAAAGGTTTGAAGGTGCTGCTAAAGCAGGGACTCAAAGACGGAACCATAGGGGAGAGAGGCTCACTCCGGTGTTGCAAAAGCAAGGCCTCGTGCTCTCTCCTCCTTCCTGGAAAATGGCTAGCTCAGATAAAGCATAAAAACAAGATGAGAGAGATTAACGAGGGAGAGTGTTGCTGCAGCAAGGCTCTTTCTTCAAACCCTAAGGGAAAAATGGCTCTAGGTGTGGATAACCTAGGCCTAGGACGTCTCCCTCTCTTGGATTTCTAAAGGTACGACTAGCATACAGGAAGAAAGAAAAAGGAGTGTAGCTATGGCTAGGCTTTCTCTTTCCTCTTCAATGGCTTAAAACTTCTCTATCAGGGGACATGAGACAACGAACTACTTGTGTGTTTGTCCCCTAGGGTTTTGATTTAGCAATATTTATAAATAATATGCAAGAAATTTAAACTACAACCATTCAATAAGAAGTTTTGCAGAAAAAACACTTACAATTCATGAAGAAATAACCATGCAAACCCTAGTTGTAACACATTCCTTCAAGAGAAACACCATAAATGCCAAAAAAAATATCTTCCTTCAACAAGTGCACATCACTAGTTCAGCCAAAAATCCCAATAGGGCGCTAAAAATCGGACCTCACTATGAGTGAGTGATAGATCCTGATCAAAATGAGAGTGAAAACCCTCAATATATAGTGTATCAATGACCTAATTTACTTTTTAGGTCATAAAAAGGCCGACAAGGCCATAATACCAAAATAATATTGTTTTTACATTAAATGCTAAGTAAAACCCTAATCAAGCAAAAGGTGAGATGCCAATCCCCTCTGAGGGAGATGTTATCCCTTTCTAGGGCCAATGCAACATACAGAAGCAAAACGTTAGCCCCTCCAGGGGCCTCTCCAACATGCCACATGTGCCATTGTTGCCCAGTCTGTCTCCAAAAGTGTCCATGAAGCTGGATGATGGCATGGTGAAGATGGGGACGTCCTAAGCCTTCCAAGGCTAGCGTTCCACTGAAAAGGGGTCATTCCCCCTAGGTCTAGTTCTGTCGGAGTGTCTCTGGTGGAACGTCCTCTTCCTCTCAAGTGCAAAACCCCTGATCAAACTCTGTCCTGTCTCTGCCCCCTTATGGGGTCTCAACATCCATCTAGTGGGCTCTTCAGCCCCATGGAGGTCCGAACTGGTCATCTCCCCATGTGTACCGGTCCAAGTGGTACCTATCCGTCTGGCATGGTCCTGCACATCAAAAGCTACGCCCTACATGGGCTCATCAGTCACAGGGATCATAGAAATGTCAATCACATCTCATCATCAATATTATTAAACATATGCATAAAACCCCTAATACATCAGTCAATAGCTTAAAGACATTACAAAAACCTACAATACAAGATTGGAGAAAAGGACAAGGCGTCCTATTGGGCTAGTGCCCACAAGAAAAGGAAAGTTTCCAAAAAAGATCTCATCCAAGCCATGTAAGTGAGGTGATGTGGCTAGGGGATGTCCAAACATGTGGGTGCAGTGAGGTCCGAGGATGCATAAGTGTTACCTGTGGGTGCCTTTGTAGAAGGCGAGTTGTACCTGTCAT